>JABSTQ010005011.1:0-217687 GCA_013358835.2 Ixodes persulcatus
AGCAGCAAAAGCAGACAAAAGCGTCGAGGAGTCAATCAGTCCGTGTAAGACCTTGTACAGAAACAAAATGTCAGCCTTTTCGCGGCGCTGGCAAAGGCTCAGTATATTTACTCGCCTCAACTCAGCTTCATAGCCCGAAAGATGCTCGTTCACAGCAAGATAACGGTACTTGAAAATGGAGATAAATTTTTGTTGTACACGCTCTATTCTTGATGAATTCGTAGAACAAAATCCGTTCCACACAACGGACCCATATTCCAGCTGCGAACGGCACAACGCGCAGTAGAGCGTAAGAAAGGCAGAAGGGTTGGAGAATTCTCTGGTCAGGCGGCATGAAACTCCCAACATGCGCAATGACGTGCAGACTACCTTTGTCACATGATGATCGAAACGCAGGCTAGAATCGAATATGACGCCGAGATCTCTGATTTGGGAGACGCGAGACAGTAAATCTCCATGAATACAATAGGGGTAGCATACAAGTTGTGATTTTCGTGAAAGGGTCATAACTTCAGTTTTAGTGCGATTTAAGGAAAGCTCGTTACGTTTACACCAATCGTTGAACGAGTTCGCGTCGTTCTGGAGTTTAATGCAGTCGTCAACAGTTCGTATTTCCCGGTATATTTTGGTGTCGTCGGCGTACTGCAAACAAAAAGAATCAGACACGACATGTTGGACGTCATTGACGAATATGGAAAATAGAAGGGGGCCTAGAATGGACCCTTGAGGTACGCCTGAGATTATCTTGAAGGTTGCGGAAGTAAAGTTATTGACGCGGACATAGCCTTCTCTGTTTAACAAGTAGTTCTTGAACCATGCGAGAACCTGTCCGCAAACACCGTAATAAGAAAGCTTCGACAACAACAATTTGTGGTCGACAAGATCGAAGGCCTTACTTAGGTCAAAGTACACTACATCGAGTTGACCCTGTTGCAAACAACGTGGGAGGCAGTTGACATAAAAGTGACCAGATTAGTGGTCGTAGACCTGCCGTAAACGAAGCCATGCTGGCTAGGAGATATTAGGTTTTTAAATGAAAATGATAAGTGTTTGTGGACGACCATTTCAAAAAGGTTAGACAAGGAAGACAGAAGAGAAATAGGCCTATAATTAGAGATTTCTTCACTTTTACCGGACTTTTACACAGGAACAATTACTGCAAGTTTCCAGGCTTCTGGAAAAACAGCATATTCCAAGGAGGTATTAAATATCTTGCAAATTACAGGAATAAATATATCATGATAAGCTTTAATTAAGGCAGATGGTATTCCATCATGACCTGTTGAGAGTTTTGGTTTCATTTTCTTGATACATTCCTCAACAACTTGTTCGTCGGCGGTGACCCTGCTTAGCACATTGTCGGATCCAGCCGCGGGAGGAACATAAGCGCAGGAATCGTCGGAATCTGTGTACACCGACTTAAAAGTGCCGAGCAAACATTTCAGATACGTCCCCCGAGCCCGCGCCGTCCAGTACAATGGACTTCGGTCTGTCGGCTTTCGAGGAGCGTGAGCTGACGTATTGCCAAAACTTCTTTGGATTGCGGGTTAAATCCGACTCCACTGTTTTTCTGTGTTTAAGGCGATCACGATTTATTATTGTTTTGCATTCGCTGCGGCGACGTTTGAATTCGAGTTCCCACTTAGGGAGACCACTCTTCTTCCACTTTCGGTGGGCAAAGGATTTTCTTTTTAACAGTGACCTCAACTCGGCGGAAAACCAGTGCGGGAATTTATGCTTTTGGCATTTCTTCTTCAGGGGAATGTACGTATCCATACCGTCCCGGATAATTCGGGTGAAGTTTTCGACTTGATTATTTACGCAGTGGCTTTCCATAATGGAGCACCAGTTTACATCCGAGAAGTAACGATACAGACCTACATAATCACCCGCGGCAAAGTTGTACATTTTTTCAGAAGGCCGGTCGTCACTTGTGGGGCATTTTAGGCCTGAAATGACACGGTACGTAACGTTCAACGCTGGATGATGTTTGTCTAAAGGGACCATTGGTAGTTCGCTTTTTGTAATGCTTAATTCATCCATATCAGAAAAGCACAAGTCAAGAGTGTTGCCTAAATGATTGTGAGTGGCGTTGTGCTGCGTAAGGCCTAGAAAAGTAGTAAAGTTAATGAGCATATTGCACTTTTGTGATATGTAAAAGTTGGTGTTCGAGATGTGAAGATTATCCCAGTTGATCCCAGGCTCATTGAAGTCGCCTAAAATCAAGCCCCTAGCGGAGGTTTGCTCGTTGACTACTCTTTCTATACCACTAAGACAGGCGCTAAATTCGCCCGGAACACCAATAAGTACGCGTTCCCGGCGGTTGCAACGAACTTCAACCCATAGAGACTCGGGGTGCGTCTCCAGATCCGAACGTCGAACAGACTCGAGGCTGCTGTTAACGGCAATTAGGACGCCGCCCCCAATTTGCTTTGCACCAGGTCCTTTCCGGTCGCGACGATGCACCACGAAATTAGGAGGAAAATAATCAGAGGAAGAAATATCTGGGCATAGCCACGTCTCGGTGATTGAATAAATGGAAAAGTCAGAAGATAAAACGCTTTCAAAAAATATGTCGGCTTTCGTCCTTAGGCCTCGAACATTTTGATAATAAATTTCCAAGCTACTTGATCTGTGTCGCGCTGTCATTTAAGTCGCCAGGGTTGAATAAAAGGTCATCGCGCAAGCGGCCCCTGAAGGGCTTAAATAAGCAGGACCTGGGCCAAGTGGCGGGGTTGGTGAGTGATCCGAACGCCTCGGCTTCAACAGAAACATAAAAAGACGCATACGTATCAAATCGAGTCTTGAGCCTGGAGCACTGGACACTTTGAACACCGACGGAGGCCAAATGCTCCGTGATGTTCGCTGCGGTGGTCTCCGGAGAGAGCTTCGTTACGAAGAGGGCCTTTCGGCGTGGCGACGACGGGACGACAGTGAGCCGGCTGATTTCAGATGATCCGATTAGAGCAACGGGCTTGGTTTGCAGACGCGAAGCCTTGATTTCAACCGGGCGTGCGAGCAGGATCGCACTGCCCTCCGACGGCTCGGCCAGGGGTAGGGTCGGACAGCTGGCTGTCGCTGCAGAAGAAGCCATAGAAGAAGAAGGAGGGCTCATGTGCGACGACACAACAGGGGGCGATGGCGTCCCACCCCGGAGGCCAGCTGGGACACTGCGGCACTGGGCGACTGCGGCGTAGGACAAAGCCCCGGCGGCCCTCTTCAGGTCGGCAATTTCAAAGCGGCAGGCACTTACTTCAGCGCGCAGGGAGCAGAGCAGCGCAGCCTGTTGTCCAGATGATTTAGCGACTTCGGCTTTAAGCCGCCTGTTGTCCTCGTTGAGGCAGGCCACCTGGTCAGTTAGGAACGAAATTCCCTCCAGGGCGTCAAGGAGCAGGCCGTGCAGCAGATTCGGGGGAGCCTCAAGGTCGCGTCCCTGGGAAGCCGCGAGCGCGACGAACGAGGTGATCAGCGAAGGGGATCCGCCTTCCTCCCGGCCGCCGTCGTTGGCCCCGTCGATGCCGGACTCCTCGCTGACCCTAGCAGTGCCTTCGTTAGGGCTAGGCGACGAAGAGCGTTTGCAGTGACTGCAGATGAAGGGGCTTACCCCGCTGGTGAGAGGTTGCAGTTCCGAATCCGGGAGCATCAAACATCTCTGATGGACGCGGTGAACGCACCCGGTGCACCGAATAATAATAATAATAAAAAAATAATAATAATAAATAATAATAATAATAAATAATAATAATAATAATAATAATAATAATAATAATAATAATAATAATAATAATAATAATAATAATAATAATAATAGCTTTATTCACCATGCCAGTATGGAGAGAGCTATGAGAAAAAAAAAACACCATCTTCCCGAGGGGAACCATGGGGTGATGCGGAGCATCGTGTTGGTTCCGAGGAAAGAGTCAGTTGCGTGCTGACGTCGAGAGATGGCGCCACCGACTGCCCTAGCGTTACCCCCTACGCGAGCCTTCGTCGCGGCTCGCGGCAGAGAAAGTTGGAACGCTCGCCGCTCGCCGTTTATTTTATTTTTTTCACACTTGAAGGAGAGGAGACAAGAGGAGGAGAGTTGCGCGTGCGCGCGCGGTGTGAGGAGAAGCCAACGCACGCGCAGTGCACGCAGCTGGTAGAGAGAGAGAGCGGAGAGAGTAACGCGCAGCTGTTGGAGAGAGGGAAGGAGGAGAGTTGCGCGTGCGTAGTTCGAGTGCCGACTACATCGCGGACGCGGGACATAGACCCGAGCAAGAGATGCTCCGCATCTAAAACGCTGTCCAAACAGCTTGACTTGTCCTCAGCCCAACCCAAGTGAAAAACAATGGCAGGAAAAAAAGTTTAATAAAAATTACACCATCTTCCCGAGGGGAACCATGGGGTGATGCGGAGCATCGTCTTGGTTCCGAGGAAAGAGTCAGTTGCGTGCTGACGTCGAGAGATGGCGCCACCGACTGCCCTAGCGTTACCCCCTACGCGAGCCTTCGTCGCGGCTCGCGGCAGAGAAAGTTGGAACGCTCGCCGCTCGCCGTTTATTTTATTTTTTTCACACTTGAAGGAGAGGAGACAAGAGGAGGAGAGTTGCGCGTGCGCGCGCGGTGTGAGGAGAAGCCAACGCACGCGCAGTGCACGCAGCTGGTAGAGAGAGAGAGCGGAGAGAGTAACGCGCAGCTGTTGGAGAGAGGGAAGGAGGAGAGTTGCGCGTGCGTAGTTCGAGTGCCGACTACATCGCGGACGCGGGACATAGACCCGAGCAAGAGATGCTCCGCATCTAAAACGCTGTCCAAACAGCTTGACTTGTCCTCAGCCCAACCCAAGTGAAAAACAATGGCAGGAAAAAAAGTTTAATAAAAATTACACCATCTTCCCGAGGGGAACCATGGGGTGATGCGGAGCATCGTGTTGGTTCCGAGGAAAGAGTCAGTTGCGTGCTGACGTCGAGAGATGGCGCCACCGACTGCCCTAGCGTTACCCCCTACGCGAGCCTTCGTCGCGGCTCGCGGCAGAGAAAGTTGGAACGCTCGCCGCTCGCCGTTTATTTTATTTTTTTCACACTTGAAGGAGAGGAGACAAGAGGAGGAGAGTTGCGCGTGCGCGCGCGGTGTGAGGAGAAGCCAACGCACGCGCAGTGCACGCAGCTGGTAGAGAGAGAGAGCGGAGAGAGTAACGCGCAGCTGTTGGAGAGAGGGAAGGAGGAGAGTTGCGCGTGCGTAGTTCGAGTGCCGACTACATCGCGGACGCGGGACATAGACCCGAGCAAGAGATGCTCCGCATCTAAAAAATAATACGACGAAAAATCATACAATAATACAAGGTACTTCTACAATAAAAAGAAAAAAAAAATTGTATGGAACGATGAATACATCATTCTGATATTTACAAAATAACAGCCGAGCGTGCGATCTTCATAGCCCAATACCTGCATGTGCGTCGCTTCGGAAAACGAAAAAGCACGCGCAATAGGCACAAACGCTAAAAATGACTCCGGCCAGAAACTCATTTCAGGAATGGTCTATAGCAGGGGTGGCCAAACTGCGGCTCTTTGCGGGTCCAAGAGGGACTCGCGGCTCCCTGGCAGGCGTGCTCCCCCCCCCCCCCCCCCCCCCTCCCCTCCTGTGTCACCAAGACAAAAAGATTTCTAAAAAAAAATACAATTTTTTTTTTTTTTTTTATACACATTTGAAGATAATGATATGAAAGCCTATGTCGACAGGTGCGCTTCCAAGTTAATGAGAAAATGCTCTACACTAGAAGAATGTACAATGTTTCGCGGCAAGTGATTCCATTCATTGATAGCTCGGGGGAAAAAGGAATATTTGAAGCAATTATTGTGGGTTGGAAGTTCTTCGTAAAGTTTACCATGGTTATATCTTGTTAGCCGTTTACTAGTAGGAGTTATATAATTTTCTGTGGGGATGTTGAAGTTGCTGTTAGCTAATTCATATAGAAATTTGAGCTTTGCGATTTTCGCCTTTTTTTCTAGTGACAACAGTTCCAATTGCTTACATAGCTCGGAGGGGGAATCATGCCAACTATATTTGTTGCATATAAACCTTGCAGCCATTCTTTGTATTCTTTCTAACTTACTAACACCAGAGGCCGTGTGTGGGAACCAGACGACGTTGGCGTACTTAAGCATAGGGCGAACTAGCGTTTTGTAGGCTAATAATTTCGTCTCAGTTGATCCACTTTTTAAGGTTATTTTAAGAAAATTAAGTTTGTTTAGCGCTTTTTGAGTTGCGGAGTCTATGTGTAAGTCCCAACGGAGGTCATGGCTTATATGTAAGCCAAGATACTTGTACTCTGTGACTTTCTCCAGGGGTTTATTGTTTATGTGATAGGAAAACAATTTTGGTTGCTTTTTATTAGTTATGGTCATAGATACAGTTTTATCTAAATTTAATAACATCTGCCAGTCGTGACACCATTGTACAATATGTTGAAGTGCATTGTTAAGGTCAATTTGATCCTGTTCGTTGTTGATTTGTGAGTAGAGTATACAATCGTCAGCAAAAAGACGGATTTTTACATTAACGTTTTGAACTATGTCATTTATGTAAATAAGAAACAGGAAAGGTGCCAGTACAGATCCCTGTGGAACACCAGAGGAAACTTTTCCCTTTGACGATGAATGAGTGTCGATTGTCACAAACTGATAGCGATCAGAAAGGTAGTTTCTTATCCAATTAGTCATTTTACCTGTTCCCAGAATAGTTTCTAGCTTGAATAGTAGTTTCGTGTGGGATACTCTGTCGAATGCTTTTAACAGGCGTCAGGGGCAGTGACTGCCTAGCGAACCATGCATTCATTTTTGCTTAGCGGTTGAAGAAATGTTCTGCTGCCTGATGTCGAAAATTATAGTAGTCCCCTTTGAAAAGGACTGCTCCCTTCATATCGTTTCTTGCTAAAAGTAGCCCCCCCCCCCCCCCATTTTTTTCTTCCGGCGGCCCTCTGCACTCTTGCAGTTTTGTCTGCGGCTCTTTCCCTATGTCATTTTTTGGACCACCGGCTGCGAACATAACAAAATTATCACCAAGGCATTAAGTTTGGCTATTTGGGACATAATATTAAAATTGTAAAACAGCGCTAAAAAGACGAAGGCACAATGAAGAGACGTACACAGATGTATATTCTCTCCGACTGCATGTTGTGCCGCACTGCTCCAAGTTGTTTGCAATCATAGTGGCACGCTACGAAGTCACGATTGCGACCTAGCAACATTTATTTGAGCCCATACTGGTTTTATTTCAATTTCCAGGTCTTGCTGATGAGCCATCGACATCCAAGTCGCCACGTATGAGGTGAGCTGTAACTTGTCAAAAACACCTCGAGCTTTGAGACGACATCTCTTTTACTTTCGAAGTTTTATTTGCTTTGCTGAGTATTCACAAACGTCGATGGCTTTTGCAGTATTTCCAGACTCGCGAAATCGCTAAAACACTCTTGCTGCGTTTGTATTTTCCTTGGTAGATTGGCAGAGTGTAATGTAGTGACAATTTTCACTGTTTTCGCTATGTTTAGCGGACTTCGTGTTTTCAGTTGTCAACCTTGTTATACGTATGTTAGTATGTTATCAGAACAGGAAAGTAAAACCTACCAGTCGTAACCAAGACAGCGATGTGTCCGTTTCATGTCATTACACAGAGAATACAAACACACGAGTTGTTTGGAACTCCAACAGGAAAGGTGTTGTATCACAATCATGTGAAGACTTTCAATTTCTTTTTAATACTGGTCACAGCTAAGTGTCAGCTCATAATGATGTATGATGTTCTCTCGTGGTCATCTATATACCCGTGAAACGCAGGCAAGTGATGGCTTTATAGACTGCCAGTTTGGTTTATGAATATTTCTAAAGCATTGACCGGGCGTACATCTTAAGAAATGATCGTGCATCTACTTTTCCGCAAAACCCCCGAGGGCAAACTGCTTCCATCTTCAAATCAATATAAAAAAAGTTTAAACAGAAACGAAAATGAAGTGTTGTGACAATGGCCATTGTCACTAGATATATAAAAACCTGAGACTCACGAATACGTAGAGAAGGGGAAAAAACACAAAGTCTGTGCCTGTACCCTTTCCTATCTGTTACTCAGTCTCACTTCTTTTCTTTAATTATGACTCTGAACACGACGCGTCATAAGCACGCGTACGTTTAGTGCTACATAAGAAACTCATTTTTAATAACAATTTTTTTTTTCGGAACTCATCATTGAAAAACATTTTTTCGTAGAGCGCAGTAGCCTGAGATCGTAGATCTCTGACTAAATAGCGGCCCATATGTATATATTTTTAGGGTGTATGTTAATAAATAATTTCACAGCAAAGCTACTATGAAGTGCAGCCTTTTCCGAGTCTTTTTCGAAACATCGCCCCCTGACTACTTCTATCCTTTTCTGTCTTGCGAATGTACGTCGAGAACGCGAACTATGGCGAGGGAGGTTGTGTGGGATGATTCATAAGTTATGTGTCGACATATGACACGTGCGAACACGCGCAGTTGGTTCACGGCGTACTATACGCCTCGCAAGTGGGCTCATTTTCGTCTTCTGCGCATGAGAAAGGAGGTAGCGGTGACGTCAGAACGCCGAGCCCTGATTGGCTGATCGCGACCCCCCTATCTGAGCGTCGTCTGCTCCTTTGCAACGTCGTCTGCTCGCAACGTCGTCTGCGTCTGTCTTACCTTTCCTGCGACTTTCGGAAGTGCAGGTCTTTACGAGCGAGCTCGACTTCGCCTTTCAGAGAGGGCAGACGAAATAAATCGAGCGGTACGTTGTTTGTGTCGAACAACTAGCAGACGTGCATCAAGGGGGGAAGTCAAGGGACTCGCTGGCGAAGTGTCCCGAGGCGCCGAGGTTTGTCTGCTAAGAAGCGAGAGTGTCCGCAAGTTCCCTCCCAAATACTTTTTCCCTCCTTGCGTGTGCGGCGAGACTCCTCACTCTTAAACGGCGTCGGCGGGTTGGTGCAGTTAACGTCGTCTGCTTTACGTCTGCTAGTCAAAACGATGGCTGCTTTACCTTTCCTGCGTCTGTCGGAGATTCACCGCTTTTTCACCGGCGAGAGTCGCCGCTGCCTCGGAAAACGAGGTGATGACAAGAGGAAGAGATTGAAGGGTTCACAAGGGTCTCGCGGGCATATTCCATTCAGCACGCCAGCCGGTCGTGGGCAGACGGTCTTGGCCAAGGACCGTCGGAGCACCGCTGCGCCGCTGCTAGGCCTATCTGCCGAGCTCGCTTGGACGGGGTCAGTGGAATCGTGGCCGTTGGAGCATTTCACGGGTGTTTGTGGATCCAGCGTTCTTGTTCGTCGTGGTTTATTTCAAGTGCTTTTTACTTTTTTTCTTGCTGCTTGTAGTCGTGACGCGTGAGAAGAGCACGTACAAAAATAAACGTCCGTTGGTCGTCGCGACCAAGTAACTGAGCGACGCTGTCGGCCATGCTGAGTTGATCGTCGTAGGATTCCGTCATAACCTGAGCAAAACTTACGATAATTTCGTTTCTTGAATACGAATTTGTTCTCACGTTTTGTCTTACGCACTCTTTCGGCGTAACATGGTTTTGTGAATCTGGCCTCTGCACTTCCGAAAGTCGCAGGAAAGGTAAGACAGACGCAGACGACGTTGCAAAGGAGCAGACGACGCTCAGATAGGGGGGCCGCGATCAGTCAATCAGGGCACGGCGTTCTGACGTGACCGGTACCCCCTGCGCGAGAAGCAGACGAACTTGCCCTCCGCATAGTTTTACAGCTGGCGAACTATCCTATAGTTTCAGCAGTGCTGGGCCATGGAGCAAAACGGACGCTAGCAGAATCTGAATTATCCTCGTTAAAGGGATGTTGTTGCGGCCTTATTTCCCAAAATAAGGCCGCAGAAGCGTTGAACGGGACGCTACAATCTCGAAAACATTACTCATACATCAATATCTCGAACGGATGGCCGTATTTTTTTAAAAAAGAAGGGCGCAATCAAGCGAAGACTCTCACGTCACGATCCTCCTGGAACAGTTGAGAATGAGGAGAAGTGGCCTCGCTTCTCTCCTCCTCGCTTCGATTCACCAGCTTGAGGGGACGAAGCGAAGAGGAGAGGGAATGCGAACCGTGACGTCACATATCTCGTGGGCCTCGTCGGCCGTGTTCAATCGCGCACTTCTTTTCCAAAGAATACAGTCGTTCGTTAGAGATATCGCTGTATGAGGGATGTTTTTGGGGTTTTGAAACGTCTCACCTGGTTCTCATTTGAACCCGTTCGCATTTCTACCTTCTCGTTTTCACCTTCTCATTTCAACCCTGCGCAAAACAACTTTCGCTTTTCTCACTTAAACCGTTCTCAAAACGAACTTTCGCGTTTTGACCATTCTCAAAACGACTTTTCTCATTTGAACCATTCTCCTTTCAAATTTTCTCAAAACATACTTTCTGGTTTTGACCATTCTCAAAAATACTTTTCTTCTCATTTTAAACTTTCTTCCATTTCAAACTTACTAAAAACCAGACATTTACAAGTTACTCAAAAAGTAATTAAGTTAAGTTACTGAGTATTGACTTCCAAAGTAATTTGAGTAGAGTAGAATTTACTCAAATAGAAAGTAATTGAGTAAATTACTAATTACCGTAAAAAAAATAGTGAATTACTTTTGAAGTTACTTTGAAGCTACTTTTATATGTTTTGTTACGGTAAAAAGAAAGTACATAGGTTTTGATCCGTTAGCCAAATTGTGCTAGCCAAATATGAATCGGATTGTTTTTTTCAAAGAAATGCTTTAATAGCTGGTTCTGCTTCTCCGTGCCTAATTGTTTTGTACTTTCTTGTTTGTTTGGTCAGTGATGTACTTCAAATGTGTCATTTCTACTTTGAGGTTTACCACTGCCTGAGCTTGATTTTGAGACGGCGTTTGCTTGTTTACAGTGTTGCGTGAAGTACATCTAAACAGTACTTGAAGTAAAGTACAAAGTAAATTATAGGTTATGTATTTCAAGTAAAGTAGTAAGTACACCGGGTGCTGTGTACTTGAAGTAACGCACTATAAATGCAATATATTTCAAGGTAAAGTACCAGTACTTTTGACAGAATCTTTCATGACGTCATTTCGTTCCCTTTACAGTGTTTTTTTTTTAACTGTTACGCATTGCTCCAGAGGTAATATGAGGTGCATCAGTTTTTTACGGAAATGGCAGCGAATATTGTATAAAATCAAGTCGCCACAGAGTAGTTGTTATACTCTCGCTGACGAACTATTTAACACAATCACCTTATAAGGCACTTATTTGTATCGGTCTTATAGCTGCCATTACCTCACTCAGAGAGAAGACCAGATGACGTCCTGAAAGGGCGCGTTTTCACACGACGATACGCCATTTTTTTGTTTTCAAAATCGGGGAATATACATTGAAGTCAGGAGTTTTACTTTCTTCGGAAAGTACAAGTACATGCTAAGAAAATGTACTTCAAGTAAAGCACAAGGTTTCTAAACAGTAGTACTTTAAGTACCATGTGCTTAAAGTACTTTTCAACACTGATTGTTTATTATTTTTTTATATGAAAATATTGGGGGAGTTATTAAGGTTTCTCGAACGATCTTCAAATCTTTGAAAATCTGCATAGTCTATGTTTTGGGACGAAAATCAACGCAAAAATGTCCCCTTTGCGTTGCCCTTTAGCACACGATTCTTCGAGTATAGGACAAACTATGGGAGCACCAGATGAGCTTCAGAGCAGGTGCTGCATTTTGTTGCCTCCTTTGAGTAAGGATCCAGTGTGTGTACCTTCTGTAGTGGGCGAGAGTTTCTATGTTGGGGAGAAGCGAGAACCAGCCCTTTCTTTGAATGGGTCAAGTCTCCTTAAGCTTCGGGACACAAAAAAAAAAAAACGCCAGTCTGCGGCGCTAAACCCGCAGTTACTCGGCCTCTCTTGCGTTTTGCCTGTTCGCCCCCTGCGCTTGGTAGCAGTGTTGTTGCAGAGGGTGGGGCTCGCCAAAATTTTGGGGGGTTTCGGACTCTCCAACCCATTTTCTTCCCCACCCCCCTTTCCTTTGCCACATGCTTCCCCCTCTTTGCAAATATCAGCTGATCTTCCAACATCTTATCTCTTTTGTGCAGGAATGTTTGTTGATAAGCAAAACAACCACTAAAATTCGAAAGTAATTTGTAATTTGAGTAGAAGTTACTCAGAAAAAGTAATTAAAGTAAACTACTAATTACCGAAATAAAAATGTATTTGAAAGTTACTAAACTACTCAGAAAAGTAGTTAAACTACAGTAACTTGAGTAGAGTAATTGAACTACGTACAAGTCTGCTAAAAACATACTTTCTGTTTTTGACCATTCTCAAAACTACTTTTCTCATTTTAACCTTGTACATGATAAGGCTAAGGAAAAGCAATAATTTCAGCATACACTCACAGGAAACCGAAATAAAGGTACAAATTACATTATGAAGTCCAGGCACCTGAATCTTTATTGCGCCTTGAAATGCTACTTGCAGAATAAAATCTAGAGTGCATGCCAATCCATGGCATGGCGGACGACTCATAGGCAAATATACAATGATCGTAGATCTGTACGATCACTCCGACACAGGTTGTAAATAATTCAATATCCTGACAGGGCATGCCAGATGAGCATAATTTGCATCCGATGATTCACGACTGAAATGAAGAAAAAAGTCTGTGCCTGGTAGGAAAGCCCTCAAGCCACGCATCACCGCACCCGCACATTTCAAAAAAAGAAAACGAAAATCGCCACAGGACCAGTTTGCCGATGGCAGGATCTTCCTTTGCGACTTTCTAAGGAGCGCGAAGGCATTCTCTGGCCCTTGAATGGTCCGTGTTTTGTTGCTGCGGTCATCTTAGATAGTTTAACCAATTACAATATTGTGGGAACAAAGCTCCAAAATAAAGATTTACCGAGCATGGAATCGTATTGTGGTGCGATGACTGATTCTGCGGCAAAAAAACGTTTTGTACTATGCGTCTCGAGAAGAGCCGTTCAGTAGCCTATCGGTTAAGCCTGGTTCAGACAGTTGTGCTTGACTGCGTTTGACTGCGTTGCGGCTGCGAGAAACCAGGACATCCCTGCTGCTCATATCGCGTGCCAAGATGATTCCTTGAATTGGATTCCACGCTTCATACGAAGCACAGATGTGTCGGTGACTCGCTTTCGGTTCTCGACGCAACGCAGTCAAACGCACTCAAACGCAAGTGTCTGAACCGGCCTTTAGCCATACGATTTGAATGGCATAATGCTTTGCGAATCGCTTAATTGTATGGTGATAGTATGGAAAACAAAATATTTCTGTGAACATATTTCGAATGCAATGTATCCTATGCAAAAGGGTTAAAATGATTCATGCGGGGGTGGGCAGAGGATGGTTTGCCGATCCCTGCTGGTGATGCTCTTGAGTGGTGGCGGCGGCGCTTTGTGAGCGACAAGGTGCACAGTAGGGCGAGAGACCTGCCGCGGCTGTTGCTTTGTGATGCTGCCAATGCGGGCGGTAAGCAATCGCCAGTTAGCCTTGGTGTAAAACATGACATTAGGTGTTCGCATCGGTACACACTGGCACAGGTAGTGCACGAAAATGGATCGACGAACATGTTAGAATTGTAAAAATATGTACAATGGCAACTCTGGTGGGATTTTTGTTTGTTTGTGTGCTTGTTTTGTTTTAGATCTGGTTATTTTTTATCAAATAACAATTGCTATGGAGTAGCCGGCACTGTTATTAGCAGTGACATCATCTCCATTATTTTTATTTATTTATTTTTAACACCGAAAAGGAGACTGGTTGAAATTCCGTTGAAACGCCACTTACGTGTTTTGAGACGGAGTTTAATTAAACAATAAATATTTAAGTACGCCGGCTCAACCGAGAAGGGCATAAATGGTAAGAAAAGGTTAAAGTGCGAAGAGCGTTAGGCGATTGGTTTGAAATACGGTGTTCAAATGAGAACGTGTTGAAATGAGAAAGGGTCGAAACGCGAAAGGTAAAAACGCGAAGGGCGTTTTGGGAATGGGTTCAAACGAGAAAGGTTCAAATGAGAATGGGTTCAAATGAGACGGGTAGAAATGAGAAAGGGTTGAAACGCGAAAGGTTAAAACGCGAAGGGCGTTTTGCGAATGGGTTCAAACGAGAAAGGTTCAAATGAGAATGGGTTCAAATGAGACGGGTAGAAATGAGAAAGGGTTGAAACGCGAAAGGTTAAAACGCGAAGGGCGTTTTGCGAATGGGTTCAAACGAGAAGGGTTCAAATCAGAATGGGTTGTTTCGAGATACACCCATCGCTCCAGCCTTCTTTTTTTTTTTTTGTTTTTGTGCGCTCTAATATTTGGTTCAGTATCTTTTTACAATGAAATTCAGCGTTAATAGGTCGATTGCGACCCTATAAATTACTTTCGTATACTGCCCCGTCACACTAAGAAAACTAGCGGGGAATATACACGCTCGGTCTTCCCTATGCCGTACTGGTCACGGCTCACTTTTCCATAGGTCTCGGACTGACGTGCACAACGCCTTCCTTCTCGGTCCATCTCTGATGTCCGTCCTGGGAAGCCTCTGCGGTTACTGGGGTGGGCCAGCTAAAGAAGTCCTCGAGGAGCTGTCATCCAAGTACAACCATCACCAGTCTACCGTCTTAGATCATCGACTATAAAGGGCGATTCACACAGTTGCCTATGGCAACAGCTGCGTCAGCTCCGGCAAAACGGGGTAAAAAACGCTTCTGGTGGAGCCGACGCAGCTGTTGCTATAGCAACCCTCGCACTCAGTTGGACTCAACGCAACTGTGTGAATCTCGCGTCAGTCAAGTCCCGAGCAATTTATTATTGCATCAAAATAATAGGTTTTGGCTAGTTAGTTTTCCATCTGAACTGAACTGAACGCCTAAAAAACAAGGACAAGAGAAAGAAAAGACAATGTTGGAGTACTCGCAACTGGAAGTTTAATTTGAAAAACACACTTATATACGGTTCCTCACACACCACGTCATTGCTCTTACGTGGGCCAAACTGGGCGTTGCGTTAATGATCGTGCAAGGGAGCATGCGGCTGCTACTAAACAGTCACCCTCGGGCCACTTGGCAGTGCATTGCAATAGATAGAGTGCACTCCGCTTTTTTTTTAGATTAAGATCCTCGGAAGGCACAGGGATAAAACAAGAGAGATACAGGAAGCCTTTGAAAAAAGTTCAGCCTTTCCACTCTGGTGAAGAAGGAAGATCAGCGAAGCTGTACTATGATGAGACGACCTCAAGGACGACTTCTTGGAATACCTCAAGGACGACGCCTAGAGGTGACCTCTAGGATGACCTCAAAGACGACGTCTAGGACGACCTCAAGGACGACTTCTAGGACGACCTCAGGGACGACGTCTAGGACGGCCTCAAGGACGACGCTTAGGATGACCTTAAGGACGACGTCTAGGACGACCTCTAGGACGACCTCAAGGATGACTTCTAGGACGACCTCGAGGACAACCCATCGGACAACCTCAAATACGACCTCAAGGACGACGTCTAGGACGACCTCAAGGACGACTTCTAGGATGACCTCGAGGACGACATCTAGGACGCCTAGAGAAATTCAGCCTTTCCACTCCGGTGAAAACCAGAGTGGAAAGGCTGGAAAGGTTGCCGCCACCTATGAGCGAGGCCGGCAAGCCGTTTGTCTGGTTGCCGCCGTCGCTCATAAATGGCGGTAGCTGTCCAGAGTTTTGTGTCGTCATTTGTTTGGTACCGGACACGATCCTCGGGAACCTAGCCTTTAACAGCTCCGCTGTAATAAAAACAAGTGGCACAAGCAAGTGTGTCGGCGAGCCATCATTGGCCCTTCTCGATAAGGAATTTGTATTTGTATTTTGCAGAATGAGTGGGAGCTAGGGCATTGACGTGGTGTGTTACAAACGGTATATAAGCGTGTGTCTTTTCAAATTAAACTTTCAGTTTTGAGCACGCCAACGTGTTGTCTCTTCTTCGTCCTTGTCTTTTTAGGCGTTCAGTTCAATTTATTATTGTTCCGAAGTCCATAAATGTGCAGAATTCGGAGACAAGAACGTCGATATTACGAACCAGAAGACGGGAAGCGTGAATACAAAAAGTCACGCCCTGCGTTTGTTAAGCCCTTAGTAACCACAAAATCCTCTTGTTCCACCGCCAATCTGTGTTTGAACCACCCGTCAGTTCACTAGGTTGCCATGTGTGTATTGGAGAGAAATAGCGGCAGCGTTTAGATGTTGGCATTCATGAGAAGGTTTCCGGATTTAGACAATATCACTTTTGTTGTCAGATGTCCCTGGTTTGAACACCTGGACTGAAATACGTTGCCCATTTTCTGACTTGAAATGGCCAAGGAACATTGACACCCTCGAATAATACAGAAAGGGCGCGGTCGTTTCTACTTACCTAAAGTTCTAGACACCCTGGCTTCCGTTTTTTTCGGGGGGAAGACCGCGCGAATAAATACAAAGAGTAAATTCTAAGCCTCATCTTCACTCAGTTTGAACTCTATATAGAGCCGGTAAAGTCAGACTAAACGAAGCTTGTTGAGTCGACTCTTGGACGTCTTTAAACTTGAAAAAAGTAGGTGTGTGCGAATTGTAGTTCGAATCGAATAGCGCTGTGTAAATCGAAGCCTTCGAAGTGCATGGGAAACCCTCGGCTCTTTTTACAGTGTTAAAATATGTTTGACATGCCGCTATTCGATTCGAAGGAGTATTCGCTAGAAGGACGTTTTCTCTTTTATCTCTACCTGACCAGCGTAGTGCTGTAAAACTCGACGTAAATATTGATAGAAGAAAAACATACACTTGTAAATTGCAGATTGTGGGTCGAGAAAACATGTACTACTTCTTACATTGTACATACATTGCGCTTACACTCTTAGGGAAAAGTTCAGAGTGCTTATAAACTAAAAGCTAGTAAATGCTTGTCACAACATTCACTAGGCTCTTAGTAACTGCAGTTAGTAACGGTCAAATTAGTAACATTACTATCTCAAGAAGCTAGCAACGGTTACTAACCTCATAGTTAGAGCCTAGTATCTTTCACTACCTTTAGATAGTAACTGGCACTAACTCTCACAAGACCTAGTAGCCGTTACTACCTCTAAGCAGTATCTGTTTTTTATCTTCATAAAGGGAGAAACCTTCCTTGGCGAAAAGGTATTTCCTCCTTCGTTGATGCACATTATAATAACAAAGGAGTTATGAACGATGCGCGATAGCAAGAATCGCACTTAAACTCTCGAACCAGGTGGCGCTAGTCAACATCAAATTCGAAATTGGCAAAAAAAGTATTATTGCTTGGCTAGATTTTATTTCCACGCTACTTGCATTAAGCTTTGCACACGTATTATGCATTTAACCCATGCAAGGAACTAGAACACATAATACACACACAAAACACGCGACGACACGCTAACACAAAACGAGGGGGTCAGGGACCACCGCGTCCGTGAAAAATTTGACAAATATGGTGCTGCTTTTGCAGGAATATTGTTCTCCAGGATTGTTTCTAAACATTCCAAGGAATGTATCTCTTATTAAGAAGTAACGGTACACACAGTAATTGTTTGCGAGAGTCTATTAAACAGCGTTCCTGTAGGTTTCCAGCAGCCATGTTCTCGCTTCCCCGCGTAGCAGCTGCAGTTATTACCTGTCGCGCGTTTGAGAGAGTAAATAGGTATTAGAAAGGTAGTAACGGTCAGGGAAAGGTAGTAACTGCTGCAGTTACTAACGTTTTACAACCTATCGCGTGTTTAAGGCAGTAAATAGCTAGTACAGTGGTTCTGAAATGGATGTCCGCGAAGCCACTTCTGGGGTCCGCGAGACCCTCAACAAAAAAATTGTTTTTATTTGGCACGTTTTTTGTAGTTCAGTCCGGCCGTGACTAATTTGCAACCTGCTTCCGGAACTACGACAGCAATAAAAGGCACCTGTTTCATGCTCCAGACGTGTTAACTTACTTACGTACCCCCCCCCCTCCTCCCCCCCCGGCTGGAAGGGGTCCCCCATCACTGCCAGCGGTCCGCAAGCGGTCCCCGACACATCCATGGCTGAGAACCACTGAGCTAGTAAATAGGTAGTAACGGTCAGAAAAGGGTAGTAATTGCTGCAGTTACTCGTTTTTTACTATTTTTTTTCTTTCTAATGGTGTACTATCAACGATTTTTGGCTGCTGTATATGGACGCCACCATAACTGACCATTATTTTAGTTTTCTTTCGTTGTGTTAGCTTTGCTTCATCACTATGGTCGCACGTTAAGTTGTTGGCTCTATTGATATCACAGTGTTCTTGTCCCCAAAGCCGCCTTTGTATGGCAGCCTTTGTGTAGATTAGTCACTGCCCATTTCGTTGACTGGGCATATCGTGAGGGTGCAGAAAGTCAGTTATGTCAGCGCAAATTTGGCGCGCGGGAAAAGCGTATATAGCGAGACAATAATTTAAGTTAATTATTGTGTCCTCGTATGTTTCTCGTCTAGAATCGAGTACTACCGTGCTGCTCGAAGACATTTTTGTAACCCCTTCAGGAGCATGTTACTTACTGAATATGATCCTTGTGAACTGGTGCCCAGGCTGAAGGAAGCTTTTGTTTGTCTTCGGATAGAAACCAGTCTCCGGAGGGCGTGATCTCGGCGACCTCCTGGTGGATTTTCACATTACCTGGATCTTTGCTGGCCATGGTCCTCAGCTGCGCCTACATCAATCGGTCGCAAGTACTTCCCTAGTGAGAGGAGTTCTCGTCGAGTTACCAGTTCCTGATTAAACAAGCGTCCCACACACTGAAATTGTAACGGGGTACAAGTCTCTTCGTCGACATTAAATTATTCATGATTCCGTTGGAAACACTCGTAAATAAAACCGAAAGAGTTTTCAAGGCGAAAGAATACCTGTTCCCTTTGCCGTACCTCGAAAATGTGTTTCGTATAAGAATAAGATAACACGTAAGAAGACGGCAAGAAGGCTCCCTATACGTTTTCCGTTCCACGTTTCCTTCCATGTTGCATTTCACGACAGCCACATGCTGTTTCTGGAGAAAAAAATAAGAATGCCTCCAAGTTAAATCTTTAAGCCCTAATTATGAATATAGAACAATGCAATTCACGCAGACTGGTACTTGGAACTTAATTGCAGTGGATAAGACTCAAGAGTCGATATTAGAGATTAACAAGAGCTATATGTCATCGACCCAAGAGCTATGTATCATTAGAGTAATAAAATAGGGGCAGGTATTCGCTCGATATTATAGTGGAACTCAACCCAAGCGAAGCAGGAGGTTGGAAGTCCTATTCAGTATTTTTCACACTCAACGATTATGCCTCGGGTTATCATCGTGCAAAGCTCTGTTTAAATATCTGCTCATCGAAAAGTTTGCCGTTCGCAAACACGCCATCATAACCGTGATGTAACGGATCCTGCATACTAATTGACGAAGTCACGCTACATTTTGTCAACGCGCAACTTCACATCTCGAAGGAAACTGGATTCTGCCTCAGCGCCCGCCACCGTTTAATAAACTCAATAGACGTGCCGAAAGTTTAAGCTCAATGTTTGCTTACGGCGGAACGTATATTCTTCCGAAAAAACAAACCATTTAGCTACTCAGACTCGCGAAAATAATATATATTGCTATCGCTACTTTTAATGAAAAACTAAGTAGTGTAAGTTTCTCCGCAGTGAGCCGGAACCAACGAGCGAAGAACAGTCGACCATCATAAACACTGCTCTTCTCAAACTCGACGACCTTGGATACTCGGCGTAAGTTAAGAAAAAAACCACAAATTTTGGAAGTAACGCCGCCAAGTTATCGCACCAAGCTCCTCATAATAACTGTCGGTGTTCGTGACTCACTGTCATAAAGACTAGCGCTGTTTGTTTTCTCCGGAAGGGCCTGACTAGTTTTCTTTTTTCTTATATAACACCAAAACTAAAAACAAATTCTCGTCCATCTACGCTTTTATAGAACTACCGTATTTTCCGGACTATAGTCCGCACCCGGTGTATAGCCCGCAGGGGCAACTTCAAGGTCAAAAATAAAAGATTTTGCTTAGATAGTCCGCACCCGGTGCATAGTCCGCACTCGGTGCATAGTCCGCACCTGGTGCTTAGTCGACACGAAAATCTTCTCATAAGCGGCACACCTTGACATATGACTGCTTTCGTAGCTCACAAAGAAGCTTGTATTATACATAAATCATAACTTACATACTCTTTTATTCACAAAATCCGTCTCGTCTCGTCATAATCAACGATATTGAAAAACAAAATTCCTGTATAGTCCGCACGCGTAGATAGTCCGCACAGTCTGAATTTTCAAATTTTAAACATGTATAGTCCGCGGACTATAGTCCGGAAAATACGGTATAGCGCTCGAAGTCAGCCATCGCGTCCGACAAAAAGCTCGGCAAATGAAAACAAAAAAAACAAAAAAGCATTAAAACAAATTGGGGTGGGACAGAGAGCATGACGTGCCACGTGAAATTTCATGCTCAGTATGATATGGCAGGTTTCATTTTATTCTGTGTGAAAAGAAACGTGTTTCCGGGTTTGCCATTCGCCGAGTTCCCTCCGTAGGCAGCAGTGATTGGTCCTGAGGGAGTTGCACAGGGAAGACGCAGGGGAAATTTTAGAATGCACGCGTATGGGTTGCAAGGTACTGTTTCTCACAAATTGAAAGCCCCATTCGCGAAGGCAGTCTTGGGCGGTGATAAGTATGCAATAAGAAAGAATAGTACTAAGAATCATGTATTTCCTCGGCTAAGCAAAGCCAACCCCGAACAACTGTCTCGTCGAATGGGTCTTTCATATTTGTTGGAGACTGTACACAGGCAGGAGATTCTCAGCTGAAATTAAATCTTGCAAAATTAAAATTATCTACAGAGTCTACCCCCCCCCAAAAAAAAAAAAAAAAAATTGCAAAATGCGTTTTGTTTTTAGTTGCAAAATTAAGTTACGCATTATCCAAAATGTAGACCTAACGGTCCAAACCCGATGCCAAAGTTTCAAAACTAACTGTTATCTCAATCAAAAGTTGAGCCTGATTTTGCAAACTTTTCAATGGAAGAAAAAGGGGCTCGTTTTTACCCGTCTTCGATGACTGGCGTCATTCAGCTCAGTGTATTCCAAGAGGTCGATCGGCCGCCATTTTCCATTTTAAAATTTCAGAAAATCGTTTATAAATTTTTGTTAAGATAACAGTTTGATCTGAAACTTTGGCGTCTGGTTCGAACCGTCAGGGCTACATTTGGGCAGAGAATGAGCGTTCTGTAATGCGTAGCTGCAGTAAAAAAAAAAAAATGCTTTTAGGGAGGGAGGGGAGCACCCTGTATTTAAATTTTGAGAATTAATCATGTTTAGATTGGCAAGTATAATCATGCACTGTTGTAACTCTCTTGCAACAACCGCAGTCATGATCCTAACTCAGAACTTACATGGGATAAACAAAACTGGTCAGGCCCTTCCGGAGAGAACAAATAACGCTAGTCTTTATGACAGTGAGCCACGAACAGCGAGAGTTATTATGAGGAGCTTGGTGCGAACGCCGATCCTTCCGCATTGCCTGCAAACAGCCCTTCGCTTGATAATATTGCCGAAATCTGCGCACAACAATGCACAAGTGAATCTTCACCGCTAGTTATTCTGAATTTCACACGCTCAGTGACGCCCAATTATCCTTGCACAAAGCAGTTTCTTCGCATCTGTCACCATAGCAAGCGAGAGACGCCATGCTGGGTTGGCATGGTAGCTCGAAGTCTTATCTTGACGAAAGTTCCCCCCCCCCCCCTTCACGTATACTCAAACGCTGCCGTGTGAATGAACCCTTACCCAGACATGTACAAATTACTCAAAAAAGGTAGTTAAGTTAAGTTACTGAGTATCGACGCCAAAAGTAATTGGAGTAGAGTAGAAATTACACATTCGTAATAGTAATTGAGTAAACTACTAACTACTGTAAAAAATTAGCGAGTTACTTTGAAGTTACTTTCGAAGTTACTTTTTTATATTTTTGTGGTAGCAATATGAACACGAGTTTTGATCGGTGAAAAACCCTGCGAGCCTGAAATAAATGCAGTCATTTTATGACTTGCGTTTTCACCAAAATAGCTTATTCGCTCGCAGAAGCAATTTACTTTCAAAGTTATTGATAAGAGAGTTTTCGCCTTTTCCTCCTAACGACGTCACCAGCTCAGCTAAAAAGACGTTCCACCGACGCGCTGGATGGAACGGCAGCGTTGAGTTTGAGAAACAGGCTGTGCACGGTCGGGTAAGCGAGTGTTGGCATCTTAGGTGTCCATGACGAAACATGTGAGGTTTGCCTCGTTTGGGAGGTTGTATAACAAACTCTCCTCCTTTTGTCTTTTTCTTCGTAAAGTTGAGATTGTTATGACTGGCCCCTCTTTATTCCCACGACGTTCGGAGAGTACGCTGAGCGAGTGCACCTGACCGTCAAGGGTTCAAGTCTCACGCCACGACGACGAGATCATCCGGACGACTGCGCGTATCGTTGCATTGCTAGTGCTACGCTACCGAGAAAAAAAAAGTTTTTTATTTTTTTTTATTTAACAGAAGATAAAACGAAGTATACTTCGCCGCTGACGCCGGGTCCAATAAAAGGAACTCCCAAGGGTGACTCGCAACCCTCGCCGGCGACAACGGTATCCTGACGCGCCTGACACGCCTGACAAGTAAATCGTTTTCAACAAAGAGGAGGTCTCCCTGTCGTGGAAGGTCGGAAGGGCTCGAAGGATTACGTGAACAAGCATTGGCGCTCGTACAGTTGCAGCTGGAAGCGGGAATGTTCTCCCATGAACGGATTATCTGTGTCTGCGTTTCTGTGCGGTGGAGTCCGGCTGTGCAAGCGAGTATTCGCTGACGACGAGGCGATCGACGATGGGAACAGGCGCCCAGCTGCGAGGTCATGCCAGTGGCGCCTCCTGTAGAACCCCCAAACCGCCTGAGTCAGAACTCACAAAGGGCAGGCAACATGAAAACAACAACCTTCGGAGTGCCCCCGTCTTTGCTTGCACGGTTGCAGCTGAAGGCGCGGCGCCTGCGTGCATTACCGGATTAGGTCAATACCCGACCAAGGCTTGTTAAGCATCTCTTCCTGCGTTCGTTCGCGTCGGTGTTATGTTTTGGCTGCTCATCGCCACCTTGGCCCAAGGACGCCTATGATGCGTTTTCTACGGCTGCGAGGGGGCCCCTTGTTCGGGAAGGCCGCTTCATCTGCCGGCGATTTCAAAAGTAGTTAGTAATTTGAGTAGAAGTTACCTGAAAAATGTAGCTAAAGTAAACTACTAATTACCCAAATAAAGTTGTAATTGAAAGTTACCAAGTTACTTGGAAAAGTAGTTAAACTACAGTAGTTTGAGTAGAGTAGTTGAACTACGTCCAAGTCTGCCCTTACCTTACTCCGCACCAGCCTTCAGAACCACATTCGAGGATCGTATACGTATTCGTTTCTGTTTTTCTTTCAGATTGCCTATACTTACCTGCATTGCATGCACTTTCATCTTCTGCATAATGTTGGTGCCCGTGGTACTGCTTGGGCTGGAAGTGAGGTAAGTTTCACGCAGAGCCTCCTTCCCATGTTTCGTATGTTGCCTCTATGAGTTTTGAAACCCGTGCTGCAGTCTGTTGTGTTCACCGCATTCTCAAATGTAATCGCTCGAATACCGACCGATGACGTTGTAAAAATGCCATGTTGCCGCCTGCCGCGATCCTATAGCGATGGCACAGCAGGGCAGTTGAATGCGGCAGAGACCTGCTCTGTTGCAGGCCACTCTCCAGCTTGACAGTGCGCAGAAGCTTCAGCAGTCAGGAGTTGAAACGTCACGACTATGAAGCAACACTTGTGTTCGCTCGTACTTATTGCCGGGAATTTCTACGGCCAACCGCCAGGATCGCGGCATACGACAAGATGACATGCCAGCTCGTGTAACGTCATCTGTGGCCACTTCGGGACCATTCTTGGTGCGTGAGCGGTATAGGACGTTAAACACACCAGACGAACACGCGTCCCAAGCGCCGCTATTGCCTCGAAGCAAAAAACCCACAACGTCCTCCGTTATTGGAGTTGAACCTTTGGAAACGTTCTCTTTAAAGGGGCCATGCAACGATATTGTGTACGAATGTTCCTCACTTTACACGAGCTTACTGGAACTAGTGGGACCCAAGGATACTCGCGCGCAACCCCACTGACGAAGCTGCTTTGTCACTGCGTGATTTCAAGGATAAAAGCGAACGTTTCTGTTCAGTTTCTCCTTCGCAAAACTTGATGATAAAGTTGTGGGGATCGCATTGTGTGCGTTGTCAACAATTCGATCCCCATATGATTTCATCATCATACTTTGCTATCTCCGCGGTGACGATATTTAAACGCGACTCATATTGTGGACACCAGAACTGCGTGAGCAATCGATGTGGGCTCATGAGAATCAATGCATCGACATGCGTTCGGGTAGCGACTCGTGACCAATCGCTACGATGACGGGAATAGCCGAACCTTAACATTATGTGGAACTCGGCGCGTTCCCTGTGCTTTGCCAACCCCAGCGCGTGACTATGATAAACATTGTCGGCACATGATTGGCTCCAGATCACGCGGACGCTCGTTCTGGATGCGAGTTGACGGGGCGAACGTTCCTGGTATTTTTTAAATTATTTTTGCGACCGGTATTGCGTGGAACTAAAGACTACCCCGCGTTTCATAGGTTATGAATGTCAAGTATTCATTTAAAACTGCATTTACAGAAAGTAAAAAAATACTGCGTCGCCCTTTAATTTTTTTAGCAGCACGTATACTTTTACCTTTTCGTACTCGTACCTTTTCGTACCTTTTCGTACTCGTAGATTTCTTTTGCAATTTTACCCAAATACACCATACCATGCCTCGCCAATGTCTAGGATCCAGCACCTTTATAACGAGCTTTCTTTTCCTGATCTTGACATCTACGCTGATACGTTTTTAAAAATGGTGAAGCATTTATAGAGTGCGAAATTTTGTTTGCGTTTCTATCATTGTGTTTTCTTTTGATTTTAGCGCTTTGCGTTATATGTAGCGTCTTGATTTATGTGTGTATTGCGTTTGTTAATTTTGTGGTTACTATTGATTAATCTGTGCCTGAACCTGTGCCTCAACAGACAGATGCATCTTTAATGTGATGGTTATTTTGTTTATAGTGTACCAATACGTAGGCCTTCGTGGCTGTTTTTGGACACTACCAGAAAATAAAGTATATTATTATTATTATTAGCTATAGCGCACGTAAATGAGGTAGACCTTACATATATAGGATTCTAGGCACCTAATTCGCATATCACTTTGAATCTTGATTAGGGTCGCCCTTCTAGGAATGCTGCCTTCAGTGGCGCTGCTGGTCACATCACTGAGATGCCGCGACGAGGGCCGACTCTCCGGCTCACACAAAACCTGGAGCGAAATCCCATGGGGAATCGTCTTTCTCTTCGGCTCGGTACAAGTTGCTTCGAAGCTAGTCCAGGTAACAGGGTCTAATTCCTGCTATACCTTTGAGGCATGCTAATGCTGGATCTAGGTTATGTTTTTGCGACTGAACTGACCTGTGACCTATTTCAGAATACCATTGGAAGCGAGTCCACGTGCAATATTAGTTTCTTTTGTTTTGTTCTTGTTCATAGAAAAAGGGATATCCTGAAAGAGACGGGCATCCCCTTTAAAGCAATTACTACTTCCTGCGGAAAAGTGGTAATCTAGAAAAACAATGACACACACACGGTATACGCATTATGTGACTACTCTACTTCTGCGCCGCTGAGCAGCAATTTCGCTCTCCTTCTCCATGGCTATACCACACTGGCAAACGTCCCGCTATATGTATACCCCCGCTGATACCTCTGCGCATGCGCACAAAATGAGAGGCGCTATCAAGCGGCTCCGGTGCAGCGTCAGACTTGGCTACTGCGCAACGGAGGCGCACAGCTGGGCACGCGGCGGCGCCAGTGTGTCTGTCGCGGCTATGACGTCACTCCTCTGGAATGCACAAACCACCGAGGCGCGCGTGGCGGCGGCTCCGGCGCGCCAGCTGTGCAGCCGCCTCGGTGGCTCCGAGGCGAGAGCACTGGCCTACGGATCCCCATGTGGCGGGCTCGAATCCCGGCCGAGGTGCCCGCAATCTGACGGAGGCTCATTGCGGAAGAGGCGCCGTGTAACCGAGCTTTCGTTTGCACGTCAAAAGATCAACAAATGGTCCAAATTAATACTCAGTCCTCCACTGGGGCGTGCCAGATGTCCGTGGTTGGTTTGGCACGTAAAATCCCCAAATTTGACTTTTTTGCGCCAGCTGTGCGCCGAGTGACGTCACTGCTCCTTGCGCATGTGCAGCACGGCTCTCCAGGAGCCACGCGAAACTGCTCAACCTCGGCCAGTATAGCTTGCACTACGATAAAGAGAATATGTATTGACACGGTTTACATTTCAACCTTATATCGAATGATTCGCAGGGGGAAGTAAAATTAAGTGTATAAATTAATATTTGTTTCGAGGTTTTACTTCCACTTATATGTTTGAATTCATTGCCCACTTAAAAGTCGTCTAGATGTGTGTCTTTTTGCGCCCCTTTATTGTAACAACTCAATATTGCCATTTAATGAATCAGCTATATAGTTGTAGCCGTTATCTTGAAAGTCAGTGTCCACAATCCGGTTGATCAGATATTTCATAATTCGTGAACAATATGCAGCATTTCGAGGGGCATGGGATACGAACAAACGCCTCTTGTAGAGACGGCTCATAAAATCTGATCTAAAAGTGTATAAAGAGTTTTGGGAATCCTCGTTTTGTGCAACAGCGCATAATAAAATGTGTATCTTTGTCTAGACGTGCGATCTTCTGGGGGAAATCTTCAAACATTTCGACAGGAAGTTCTGGGTGCGGACATCCCCGCTCGAGGTGCAGATGATTCTCGCCACCATGGCGTCCCTTCTGGCGGAGATAACCGACAAGAGAGAACTCGTTCAAGGGATGATGCCCATCGTCTCCAACATTGTAAGTGCTGCACTCAATCAGCACGAGGGTTTGATGTTATGCACGCGTTGACCAAATGCGCCAGTATAGTTGTACCTTCGCCGCCTTACAGCCACGCAGTCCACACCTGAAACCAGGTTACAGGCTGTGATGCGTACGCCGAATCAATTCAAACAACTTCAAATTAATAGCGAACAATCCCGCGGTCTGCACAGCGTACACAGTCACACGAAAGGCGGCTGTTTTGTGATAGAAGGGTTTACCCAGCTGTGTGCACATGAGGTAAAGTGAGGGATAGAGTCAATCATGAACCAGACCAAAGCCCGCCACGAGGAGAAGGGCCGAGCTCTGCGTCCGCTTCGTCGTCTTCTAACTGGGATACACAACAGCGGCGTGCTCACGCTGTGAGTACGACAACGGAGATTGGCGGCCAAGTGTGCTAACGCAGACCAGCTCGGAGCACGTGTCGCGAAAGCTCGCGCTGCAGAACCCTAGGAATCCTAGGTACAATCTCCACCCCTGCCCGTTTCGATCTGGATGAGCATAGTACCAGCGTGCGGTCGTGTATCACAACTACGTCCCAGGCAGCACAGATACGTTGGAAAAAACGTCGAAACAAGGTCGGTGACGTCAGGAACCACATGTCGAAAGAACGTCGAAAGTCTGAACGTCAGGTCCCTTCGACGTAATATGGAAAGGCTAATGTCTGGAAAAAAGCGTGGATTTTACGTCGACACAACGTCCCACTTAACGACCTTAGAGCGTCGAGTGCACGTCTGAATTGGACGGGGAATTAATTGATAACGTTATAACAACATTAAAACAATGTCCCATTTATCAACCATAAAACGTCGAGTATACGTCTAAACTGAACGGGATGTCAATTGAGAACGTCCTATTAACGATATCATAACGTCCCATTTAACGACATAAATGTCGAGCGTACGTCTGTGATAACGGTACGTCAACGTTGAAATAATGTCCCATTTAACGACCATAAAACACCGAGCATACGTCGAGAACGGGATGTCAATTGATAACGGTCTCAATTTGGGTCACCGTGGAACAATGGAGTCAACCGGATCTGACTTCGTTGCTCGAAGGTGTGTTCGCGAAAGCATGTATATTCGGACGGAATAGACCATTTGCTTAATCCCCCAAGCGCCCCGGCCCGCACTCCATGAATCATGGGAACGGTGTTCCTTCAGCTCCCTAGTGATCGGTAATTTCGGCCACTTCCATGGATACACAGTCTTGGGTGTAAATCGGAGACACCCTAAACAAGCGTCCTGTAGTGCCCAAGGACCTGCCATATCAATTTAAAGATTTCTCGTCAATGACAGCGTTTTTGACACTGTGCATGCTGTCCACCCTTCAACCTGGCTCAGCTGCAGAAATCTCATACATTATTATCATTCTCTTACAGCTCCAAAGACGCCGATATTAAGTTAGAAACGCTACAAATGCTATAAACAGCCCCGCTGACTTCGAGCTAAATCCTGGTTTTTGCTGTTGTGAATTCTCGGGTTTTTAAGCCATTCCTGCTAAAACAACAACCACGAGAATGATATTATTGTAAGAGATTTCTGCAGCTCACCCAGGTTGAAAGGTGGATTGCATGCACAGTATCAAAATGCTGACATTGATGAGAAATTTTAAAAGTGATATAACAGCACCTTGGGCTACATAAGGCGCTTGTTCAGGGTGATCAAGATGTTCGCTCAGACATTGTTGGGACGTCTCGCGCTCAACGTTCAAAGAACTTCCCGGAGAAAACGTAGAACTGACGTCTATTATTGCCAATGACGTCAAGGTGTTGCTCAGACATTGTTGGGACGTCTCGCGCTGAACGTTCGAAGAACTTCCCGGAGAAAATGTAGAAATGACGTTGAATAATGTCGATGACGTCAAGGTGTTGCTCAGGACATTGTTGGGACGTCTCGTGCTCCACGTTCGACGTCTTGTGCTGCCTGGGACGTGATGCACGTTCAGGACCTCAGGCTACCAGTCGTACTGCACTGGCCAAATAGTAAATTTCTCGTCTGCAGTGGGAAACGATGTCGCCATACTGCGACACACAAAACTCCCGTTGTCTAAACAAAAACGGCTAATTTGTTTGTTTTGTATATGTATGACGAACAAGAGCTCCCCCCCCCCTTCCCCCTGACATTCAGCAACTTTAAGTAACATTACTAAAGTGCCATCTTATCCTTTGTCAGTAACTCTATTTAATCCGTTAATCCCTTTAAAGAGGGATTGTTGTCAAGTTTGCAATAAAGAAAAAAACGCTCCTAAAGGTTTTTTTTTTCTTCGGCAGGCGACGTTAAAGAACATGTACCCAACGTACTATGCAATCCCTGTCATCGTTGGAGCATTCAGCAACCTTATCATGCCTGCGTCTGTTCCGCTCGTCATCTTGCATGAGGTAGCCAGAGTGTCCTTTCTGAAGCTGGTGAGTACATCACGCTTACTGAAAATGACCAGGTCATTTTTTTTCTTCCACGAATGATGATTTACTGTAGTCGATATATCGTAATAATAAACGAAAAATGATAATCTCGTTCCTTCAAATCAAGGCAAGCTGCAGTGTGAGCAGAGTACCAATAAAAATAAGCGCGCCCAGATACTGGCGCGACTTCCATGCTTCAAGAGCCCAGCGTAGTGTACGTATACTAATGTCCCTCTTTTATTTTTTTCAAACTTCATTGAAAACGCATACTGTAAGGCCCCGACGTGCTCCTGTATGGCATGTTAGATAAAGACGGTCATAGGGGTGTGATGCCTATTTTTATTTTTTTTTTTCAACTAAATTTTATATGAAGTAGCAAAACGTGTCCATACTACAAAATAAACCTTACTACTTAAAAAAACAAAAATCTTCCTTGTTTTTGTAAAAACAATATCGCGTCTGAGAGCAGGTGGAACAACAATGTTCCCAATTGCGCATAAACGCAACTTCGGGGGCCACAGGACTACAAAATACAAATTTCTGCAACGTAAGTATGTTTATATATAAAGCACGACGGGGGCCTGGTTTACATAAAGTAGTTAGAGTTATTTTATATAAATTTATATTCCAAATAAAATCAAATAAAAAATTAGACTTCTTAAGCAACTTTTTTATATTTAGGCAGTTTTCGGCGATTTTTTAACACCTCTTAGAATTAAGTTTTTAAGCTGAAACTTTTTGTACAGAGTACTTAATGTTTTGTTAACTTTGAACAAGAATGTTAGCGCTCAATTATTGCAAGTGCTTTTGCACTGCGCCTGGGAATTTGCTAAACATTAAAAAAGTCAATAATGCAAACTTTGTGTGCGGCAGTTAAAAAACAAATTCTCGATTTTCTCCAAACTTTTTTTCGATGAAGCCCTAAAATAAAATAAGTCAAAGTCCATACCTCAAAAAAAAAAATATATAGACGTCGGGTTATGTCTATGTTGCAGTCAATTACTTCACAAGATGAAAACAGCGCAAAAAACGACGGACCGCGTGAATGCAGACAAAGAAACAGCGCTCTGTCTGAGTCTGCCTTCATGCGGTCCGTCGTTTTTTGCGTCGTTTTTATCTTCTGAAGACGTCCTACCAACTCGCGCAAGCCTCAACTTTAGTGGGGTTTATGTATCAACCACCAGTGGTATTCAAGCGCCGCATCCACGGTGGGCGTACTTGGTCGCATTATCCCCCAGACACCATGAAACGCACAAAAAAAAAAGTAAGATTTTTTTTTTTTGTTTTAGCGATGTGGTTAAAACTTTTTGTGAAAACTGAACTTGGCAGCGCCCTCAGTTCTTAGGGCGTTATGTTTGGTTAATTGCGCTGCACTGCGCTACTTTCCGAGGATGGTACTTTATTGCGGGTAGTCTGCGGACAAAATGGCTCGATTCATTTCTCTAGACATCACTATACTGCGTTTCTAATTGCGATAGACTGTAGCAGTCGTTACGATCGCTATCTCAGCCAACTCGGCGTATCGAATGACACGACATTGGATTGACTTGTTTGGCTCGTAGCGTAACGGAGCACACGAAGAGGAGACGTTACGGAATCTTATGCCCCAACCAGGGGCGGGCGTGGCGAGGGCAAAACAATAACAAGTTGCGTCTAAAAAAAAAAAAAAAAGGAACGAAGTAGTGGAAAGCTAGGTGGTGTCATTGGACCAGCATTGCGCTGTCGCGCAGGATGCCACTGGTGTTTGTAACGCCACCGCACGTCGGGTGATGTTTACACCGCGCCACTGAAGGCTGAAGTCACCCGACACGGAGTTGGGTGATTTCAGATGAGATTAAACAGTGGGCAAATGGTCGACGTTTTGTAATACACGCGATATTTTTACGTGTCATCACCCAATTTATAATAAAAACAAATCCCAAAATATTGTTGCATAAACAAAAGAAAAAAAACATTCCCCGACCCAAAAAGTCTTTAATTATGAAGAGTATAGGTTGTCATTCGTATTTACTCGCACCGCCGCGGTGTGGTCATGTTTTATAGCGAATAACTTAAGTAATAACATTAGGCAGTTTTCGAATGTATAGTACAACCGAAATCTTCGCGTGTGCAGAGTATAGCGTCGTCAGCAGTGCCCGTGCGCCAAGCCCAAATCGCGTTTTGGATTGGCGCATACCGACGACGCTATTCAGAGCGCAAGATCGTCTGCTTCTTGCACAGGGGTTGCGATGACGTCTGAACGCCAAGCTCTTATCGGCTGATTGAAAAAAAAAAAATAGTGGGAACCTCACTCCAATTGAGGGGCCCCTTCACTTCCCCGAGGAAGACGCGAGGGCCGGCGCTGGCCAATGGCGACGACGGATCCGCCGTCGCGATTGGCCAGCGCCGGCACTTGCGCCTTCCTCGAGGAAGTGGAGGGGCCCGTCAAATGGAGTGAGGTTTGTGAATTCGGCGGTAAGGTATCTATTCCAATCGGAGCCAATCGGAAGTCGGCGTCGTTGCGACGTCACTTCAACTCCCGCTCAAGAAGCAGACGACTTGCTCTCCGCATTGGCTTACGCATGCACAAATTTGGGTGCGTTCTTGTAAAACTTGCAATTAGGCAATTAGGAGAAGTTCGTTCATTTGGAGACACAATATCTGAATGCAGGTCAGTTCTCCTAAATGATATTAGTCGTTCATCACATTACTCGTATTTAAATTAAAACTCTCAAACATGGCACCTTGAGCAATTGTCTGCCGACTTTCAATAATTGGCACGCCAACATGCGATCAATACCGAAAAAAAATATTCTGACAATGATTCAAAACATTTTCTTTTTTTTTAATTTTCGTCATCTACGTTACTTTATATGAATATTTTATCTCCTTGCTGAATGTGTGACTGAGAAAGGGGACACAACTCCTCCATGTAGCAGCTTTTTCGAGCCTGTACAGAGCCTTCCGCTACGTACGTGGTGCTTTAGGAAGTTTTCGTAGACCGCGTTTAACCTCCGCTAAGCCCTCCGCAACGAAGCAGCCGCTGCTGCGCCGGCGCGCCGATGGCCTTGACTGTAGAGTTCCGGCTAGCATAGCTGGTTGCGGAGAGCGTTGCGGGACAGTGGAAACGATATACGAAAACTCCTTAACAGAGAGTTTTAGAATAGCGTAAAGACCCTTGCGTCAGCACTGCGTACAACGCACGCAAGCTGTGGACGTAACGTTACGGAGCGCGTTGAACGCGCACTTTTAGTATAGCGGAAGGCAAACGCATACGTAACATACGTAAAGACTTGCAGCGCCATCTAGATGTGCTCCTGCGAACTGCTTCAAACAATCCAAGCGCGGGTATCTGGTCAAGCCAATCCAACACCGCGAATCTCTTCGCTTTGCCAGCTTTGCTACCAAGTGCGTGAATCTCTTTCCAGTTGCCTGTTTTGAACATGTCTCGTCTTTCTTTTTAGGACTGTGCAGCCAGCAGTTCGATCTATGGTTCGCTCCAGTGTGTTGTGGGATCCCTACTATCTTATGTTGGTCTCGTCAATTACTTGGAAGTATGCAAGCAATAGGTCGCACCGCTCGCGTACCGACCGCACGGTAAACACCTTTTTGGGTTTGACGGCGTCGCCAACGTTCTTGGTTATCGGCACCCATCTTTGTGGGCGCTCGAAAGGGTTCGTCGCTTTGATTTCTTTGAGGAGGTTGTGGGTCGCCTGTCAGTACCGCCCGATCAGGCCGAGTTCCACTCGCTCCGAGAAAGTCACACGGGGAAGCGCTACCATTGGGAAAAGGTTTTATCTGTACTTAAGTTCAGAGTCCGATGAAGAGGAGGGCCAAGGCTGTCTACTGGTCCGAGTCTTCAGTCGGAGGCCTCGCTCGGCACCGGCTCTTTCGTCTGTATCCAGCACCGAACTCCGCGTGTCCTCGCCCGCCACGAGCCTCGCCCTTTTTCCCTTCTTCTTTCTCTTTCTTCCACAAGGTTGAGGTCATCTTCAATGGTGAAGCGAACCCGTACAACGCGTGTAGCACTTCCACTGGTTTGCCTCACCGCCGCCATTTTCCAAACTGGAGTAGTCTCGCGCTCTCCCGCGCGCCAACGAGAGCAACGAGAATGGCACGCAGGGGACCGCTACGTACGCTCGCAAAAAGCGATAGCGAGCGTACGTACGCATAGCTCGCTGCAGTACGTACGCATGGCTCATGCGCAGTCTGGAGGACGCAGCGTTAATGCTAACGCAGGGGGCTTGCGTTTGCTCTTATACGCAATCTAAAACTCTCTATTACCCGATGTTCAGTGGCGTTGCAAACACCAGAGGCATCCCTCGCGCGAGGTAGCTACGTTGTTTTAATGGTTGAATGACGCTACAACGCTACCTAACTTTCCACGCCCTCGTCCTTTTTTTTTTTTTTTTTTTTTTAGGCGCATTTTGATCTTCTTCCGTCACCCGCCACTCCCGCCATCGGTAGGGACATAGGGTGATTCCACGTCAGTTCGTGCAATGATGGCCCGGGTCATATTTTTGATATTTTTGTGTAAAATATATAAGAAAGCCATGTTCTTGGGAGGAACATTCAGCTATATATGAACGCCATAACAATTTTTTTCGCTGAGATATAAAATAGAGAAGTTCGGGGCGGGGAAATTGAGAAGTTTTCACGGTGCTACTTTCAACAGTCGTCATTTTCTCATCGAAACTTTCACGTCACCATAACTTTTTAATACATTTTACAGAAGATATTCAACACTTACGCAAAAAATAAGAAATATCAATAAATTATTTTTATGCAAACAAAATTATCAAAGATGACATACAAACTCGTTTTAGAGACATATTCAAAATGTTTTGCAAATGAACCATGTTTTATAATACTTTACAAAACATATCAAAATGCGCGTCTTTAAATATTCTTTACGAATATGTAAAAAGTATATGCCCACCATTAATTATCTTTTTGTTATTAACGCGGAAACGCAGCTGATTTCTCAAATTGTGGCAAGATTGGGCGTCGATATATAAAAAAAAACTCCATATTTTTTTTTTTTTTTCAAACTCTCCTTGGCACTTTGCAGTGACTTGAACTAACTTGTGATGGCAAAACATTGAGTAACATATGAACTCCAAACGTGGAAAGCTACGACAAACCTTCACTCCAGCGAGCCGACGTCTTCGTCATAGCGGCTTTGCCGCACAGCACCAAACATTTTTAGCGTTTTTTATGGCATGTAGTTTATATTTTTCAAACTCTTTGTTTCAAAAGAGGTGAGTATAACTGACGCGAAAAGGAACTGAAACTCTTGAACCAGTTCCGCAGTCAGGTGGAACATGCATGCAGACATTTGTTACTTTTTCACGTAGCTCTTCCACAAAGTATTTAGCGGTGTCAATCGTTGAGTTGAGCGAAGATCTCAAGTTGGTGAGCGTTGCGTGGTGTTTAAGAACGCCACCTACTCCATCACAAGCGCTTTTTCCGTGTCCAGTGGCTGAAAAGATCCATCTTGTCGAAGAGTACGGCTTCCGAGACAATTCGGGCAATTGAAAGCTATTCTTGAAATGCGCCGCCGCTCCGTGCGATACAAAAATTATTTCAGAAAAGACTGGGTAATCTTCATCAACATACTCTTCTATGGCCTCTATGGCTAGAAGAGAGTGAGCTGTGCCATGTTTCGTGTCATCGTTGACAACGGCAAAGCTTTACGTGCCTTGCGTGGACGTAACCACAGATGTGAAGAGAGACACGAGTTTTTTCCTATGAAAACTCTGCACTTCGGCTGGGAAGATTACTGCCCAATTTTCCGCGAATTCGAAGTTAAACATCACTGCCTTGGGTGGTAAGGCGGTTCTTGTGTCACGTATCAGACTTCGTTGAAGGTCATGGATGTAAGAATGCCTCACATACTTTTCGCTCCATGACTCCAGTTTTCGCAGGAAGGCGAAAGTGTCCATAACCTTTTTGACGAGTTCGCCGGCGTCCCATAACGCGAAACAGATCTCTTCGTCTTCGTCGAGATGGAGCGACTGCAGCGAGATGCTCTTCATTTTTGGGCACTTTTCGCAACGGCGCAGGAAGCAATCGTACCGTGGAGCGCTGCAGAGGTAGATGCGCTAGAGGTCGGCTTCAGTAAATGTATTCTTTGAGGCATTTGTTATTGCCGTTAAAAGCAATTGAAAAATGACGCAATATATGCATGCGCACACCTCGTGCTCGGGAGTCTTTTTTACCCATTTTGGATGTGGGGAATAAAATTTGGAGATGCATAGTTCTCGATGGGGATGGTCCTTCCTAAACAGCTGGTAAGCTTTCTTAATAGAGCGGGTCATAAACCTTTTACGACTTTGGTCTTGTTGTCGTTGATCATGGCTTTGACGACGTCCTTTTTGTTGGGGCTTTGAACAGAGCATGTGAGGTCACCGCGTGTCTAGTACTCAAGTGCAACCCTCACGTCTTCGGCATTTGCCTTTTTCCACATGTATCAGGGGAAGCTCATACACCACCTTTACGCTTCAGTTTTCTTGTTTGATCAATCATGTTGGCAGTCGCTTCCGGCACCAGACGCAATATTTCTTTCTTCGAGCTGGTTGGTGGCAGAAGCGTGTACAATCGCTTGCGTTCCTGGTGGGAACTGCATGCCTTCAGCGCTTCGCGGAACGCGTAAAACCACTCCGTGCGGTGCTCACAACTGTCTTCGCCGGTTTTCACGTCATAAACGCTTGACAGCTTTCTTCTAATCGAAGAACTCACTTGAGCTTGTTTTTTCTTCAAATACGCTTCGCGCCTTTTTTTTATGGTTTTATGTGGTTTCAATGGGGTTACCGACAGACTTGCAGCACACAAGTCTTGACTCACTTCAGCCAGAATTTCATCAGAGTTCCGGAAAGAAGAGTGATATACTCACGTTGTGAGGACAAGCAATCTCATTCTTGAGATATTTGTAGCAATGCTGGCATAAAAGGTCAAATTCGTTCACTGTTCGTGAAGCCAGTAGCTTTTCCAACCGCACTTTGTTGAGTGAGGTTGGAAAAGTCGGATGTATACATGGCCACTTGCTCAACTGTGTGTTTTAAGCTTATGCAAGCATGGTTAGCGAATTTGCAGAGTGGGGCCGTTTTGTTTTCGTGAATTGTAAGCTAATTAATGGTATTCCAGCTCAAAGTCCCTTTTTCGCGTCAGTTATACTCACCAATTAAAAAAAAAGAATTTAAAAAATATAAAATACATGCCATAACTAACGCTCAAAATGTTTGGTGCTGTGCGGCAAAGCCGCTATGACGAAGACGTCGGCTCTCTCCGAGTGAAGGTTTGTCGTAGCTTTTCCCGTTTGGAGGTCATATGTTACTCAATGTTTTGCGATCACAGGTTAGTTCAAGTCACTGCAAAGTGCCAAGGCGAGATTAAAAAAACAAAAAAGATGAGATTTTTTTTAAATATTGGCGCCCAATCTTGCCATTTTTGAAAAATCAGCTGCATTTCCGCGTTAATAACAAGAAGACAATTAAGGGTGGGCCTATAATATTTATATATTCGTAAAGAATATTTAAAGACGCGCACTTTTGATATGTTTTGTGAAGTAATATGAAAGATGGTTTATTTGCAAAAACATTGTGAATATGACTCTAAAACGCGTTTTTATGCCATGTTTGATTTTTGTTTGCGTAAAAATATTTTCTTGATATTTTTTTTTATGTGTTGTACCTCTTTTGTAAAATGTATTAAAACGTTATGGTGACGTCAAAGCTTCTATGAGGAAATGACGCCTGTGCAAAATAGCATCGTGAAATCTTCCTAATTTCCACGCATCGAGCTTAAACAAAAAAAAATGTTACGGCGTCCATATATAGCTGAATGTTCCTCCCAAACGCATGGCTTTCATGTATATTTTTAACAAAAAGATCTAAATTATGACCCGGACCATCATTGCATGAACTGACGTGGAATCATCCATAAGATTCCGTAACGGCTCTTGTTCATATGATCCGATTTATTTTAGGATAGACCACAGAGGACGGTACGTGTCATACAAGTAAATCCGATGACGTGTAAGTGTCACGTCCCTTGATACGCTGAATCGACCGTGATAGTGATCGTGCGTCCGCTACAGTTCAACGTAATTAGAAACAGAGTATCGTGATGTCTAGAGAAATGAATCGAGCAATTTTGTCAGTAGAATACCGACAATGAAATACTGCAATGGGAAAGTAGCACAGTACAGCGCAATCTACCAAGTACAACGGCCTCAGGGCCGAAAGTATCGCCAAGTTCAGCTTGCATAGCCAATATCAACCAGGCATCTTTAATAAAAATAAAAAATATAACAAAATCCTTTTGGATTTTTTTGTATAATGATCCGTGGTGTATGGAAGATAATGCGACCAAGTACAGCCACTGTGGATGCGGTGTCCGAGTACCACTATGGGTTGAGACATAAACCCTCCAACGATAATTGACAGCAACATAAACCTGGCTAAACTTTTTTTTTAATTTAAATTAATACAATACAACACGTTTTCGCGTATTTTGAATTACCACTTTTCAAAGGTTCATCTAGGGAAGTTTAGAGAAAATAGAGTATATATATATATATATTTTTTATTGCCACTAAAACATTGCACAATTCTTACATTTTCAATATTGGGAAAGCTTCCGGGCGTATTTAAAACAAAGACTTACAATAGTTGAGCGCTAACGTTTTGTTAAAATTGAACAAAGCATAAAATACTGTTAAAAAGTTTCAGCTTAAAAACTAAATTCTGAGATGTGGAAAAAAATCGCCGAAAAATGCCTAAATATGAACGAGTTGCTCAAGAGGCCAAGTGTGGCTTTTTATTTTACTTGGAATATAACATTCAATAAAATTACTTTAACTATAGGGTACTTTTGTAGACCAGTTTACTCGCTTTTTACATAAAAATATTTATATTCTAGAAAGTTTCCTTTTTTTATTCCTGTTGCCCTCAAATTTATGTCTACGCGCAATTGGGAAAATCATTCTTCCACGTCCTCGCAGACGCGATTTATTTTATGAAAACTAAGAAAGTTTCTTGTATAAGTAACGTCCATTACGTTGTATGAACATGTTTTGCTACCTCAAATAAAAATTTAATTGAAAACGAAAAATAGGCATGTCTTCTCTTTGACCGTCCTTATTTTATCGGGAGTCGGAGCTATTCTGCTACAGGGTGTAGCAGAACTGCTCCGATTCCCGTGCCACAAGCATCAGTTTCTACTACAAATGGTCGATACAGATCTGGAAGTTACACCGGCGCGTCGCAGGTCCACATCCTCTTCAGCTTGTCGAATGAAGTTTGGTGCCAATCCTTCCACAGCCAGGGCTGGTATACTTGTACCACAAGACCAGTGAGTCGATTGAGCAATGATCGAAAATTGAGAGATGACGTATGTGCAGTATCCGACTGGGCCAGGGAATGCTTCGTGTTCCGCTCGCACTCCTGGCGCGAGCAAGAAAAGAAGAATAAATTATAGCCTCGAGTTTAACCCCGACAATACATATTTTTCTACTATGATATTTACGACGACAGACTTTTCACTGATGTATATTTGCAAAATAAACTCACATTTTTGTTCCCGAAAAAGTACAATACAAACTATAGCATTGTTTCGAAACCAGAGACAAGGACAAAAGCAACGGTGAAGACGTAGAGTATAGAGACGAGAGTTGTTTCGTTGCCCGACTAAAGTGAGACCTCGATATCTCAGACACTAGGGATCATATGCCAGTTACAGATGTGCCAGTAATGTGACATCACTGCGCAATGGCACGGCTAGACAGTTCGACCGTTTCTCTGGTCGTTTACTGTATACAGCAGCTAAAGTTTTCACCCCCACCCCCCCCTTCCCCACACTTTATATTACAACGCTAGTTCCCCGGCTGGAATCCTGACGGCCAGCTGGGCGGATGCAGGTATCTTTTGAGGAGAGGGTCAGCCTATCACATGTTTGAAAAAATACCCCCCCCCCCCCCTCTAATTTTATGGGTGCAGAATTCAAAAGAGGGGTCCACCTCTGCTGACGACGCTTTCACACTTTAACTTATGTTCACTGACAGCCCAAGAAAAGCAGGGCGTAACGAGTCCTGGGCGCATGAGTCTCGCTTCGGGATGAGTCACGAAGTACAAAAACGTGATCCTCAAAGCCACGCCCGGTCTTTCTAAAGTTGGCAGTGACTGTAGCAGTCAAATTATGACGAAAAACCACGCTGGCCCTCGATGCGAGCGCTAAATCAAGGCAAAGAAACGCGGTTGTTAGCTGCAAATTTGTCTTGATCGCAAGCGCGCGCTGTAGCTCACGCGAGCTGACGCGAGTCGACGGTCAGAACCGTAGCCTCCTCTATACTGTCAAAGCCTGGCAGCTTGACGACGGAGCCATAGAGTGCCCGGTCGCGTATTTGGAGCGCGAGGATCTGGTAGCACAGAGCATCAAAGAGCCATTTCTCGGGGAAACCAGGGGAAACTGGACGTCAGCGGGCAGCTTTTGCAGCGGCGAGGACCCGAAACACACTTGTTCGCTCGGGAGAAGTGTGGTTCGGAGTCTCGCTGCAGCGAGGCGCCTGTGGCGTAGCTCTCCACTCATCCGTTGTCTGCCGCTCCACCATTTCCATTACAGCGGCCGCTTCTCGCGGCGATCTGCCAGGCTTTGTCAGTATATAGGAGGTTACGTCAGAATAGATTGCCCGTAAAACTTTGTCGTCGCGTCTTTCTCTCGCTCGCAGTTCATCCTGGGCCTCCTGCTGAAATTGCTCATTATCACGATGGTCTTGATCACCGTCAACTCGGCAGGAAAAATGGTCTACGGCTTTGGCAAAGCAGCCATCTATACCGTGGAGCACTAACAACGTTAACAGCCAAGTTTCCCGTAGAGCGCGAGGATTCTAGGAAGCGTTTTTGAAGATCGTGCGCGCACATTGTAGACGACAAGGATTATTTATTAATTTATTAATTTTTTTTTTTTTAGCGCGGCAAGATTTATAACGTGCTTCCCACTTCAGGACATTCTTATTTGACCATAGACGGTCGCAAGATGCCACGTCGAGTGACACCTTGCGGCGATTGTTTTGTTTATTCATGCTCACGGTATATGCGCTAGTTCGTACACCTTTACGCAATGGGTCACTCGCCGCCGTCAAAGCGGTGTTTTCATCTTGAAACACCCGCCACCGAGGCACTTCGGCCTCAACCCAAGTCGTACGATTTGAACTATTAGCATAGTTCACAACAGTTTAAATGTGTAAGAACAACCATGTAGGGAAACTTGATCCTATATCTGCTTACTTTTTTTTTTTAATTTACCGGGTCAAATGTGACATCAGATGAAGTAAAAACCGCACAATAAATTTTTCACAAATGTGACCTTTATTATGTTCACATGAAGCTGATCTGGCAACATAATACGACAAAACTTTGACGTAACCCTATAGACTGTTTTATCGTGAGTAGCGCTATTTTGAGAGCGAGAGAAAAGACGGGAAGGGCTACCGGCGCTTTCGCCCCTTGCTGGCGCACTCCAAGAAATTCCTGCGAATCTACTTACCCGCAAAACAGTTAAATAGCCAATCTTTGCTATCTACAAGATCATCTCAACGAATGATGGGGCGGAACATCTGTTTAGACCTCAAAATTAAGTATGCGCTGTAGCATTACGCAATGCAAGCATGACGCTTTGCATTGCGTAATGCCACAGCGCAGACTTCATTTTTAGGTCTAAACGGATGTTCCGCCTCATCATTCGCTGAGCTGATTTCGTAGATCACAGAGATTGGCTCTTTGAGCGTTTTGCGGGTAAGTAAACGCGCAGGCATTTCTTAGAGTGTGCGTTCGAAAGAGTGAAAGTCCCGGGTGAGAGGCTTCGCCGGTGTTGGGTGTATGCGCTGCCCGAACTTCGTTCGCGCTTTCTTTTCTGTTTTAAACTCCCAAACCTAATTAGAGCCACGGGCTTGGATGGCGATAGTCCCCCGGTCATCGGGACACCATTGCTCGGTTAGGGTGCACGAATAACGGCAGAAAGCATCGACTTCTGTCCGAGGACCGATGTAGCTTGCACGGCTTGCACGGAATCCGGCGAATACGGCTGCAATGTCATTAAAAAGCCTCTGACACGCCAAAAAAAAAAAAAATTTTTTTCATGCTAGGCGTTGAAATGGCATATCAGGACATTACAAAAAAAAAATTGTTTCACTATAGAGTTGCTTAGTTTTTTTATAAAAAATAGAAATACGAGGCCCAATTCAAAGTTCCCGCCGTGCACTGTGACGTAACAGTGTACCGCAAGGTGTCGGGGCGGTCAGAAGGGAGGCATCGCCGGAAGTCACGTGAGTCGTATCCCTCCTCGTGTTTACCGCGAGCGCGTGTAATATTTTTTTTTTTTAATATTCTTGTTATTCTCCGCACCCCCACGAGCGATCCAAGCAGACGAGGTTTCTTTTTATTTGCTTTTTATCACTTAATGTTGCTGTAAAGGTAGAAGAAGCGGAGTCAGTGAATTGACGTGATCAACTACAATGCCTAGAAGGTGCTGTGTGAGGGACTCCCGGTATTTCAGCAACTGAAGAAGATATCACACTGCATGCCTTTCCGAGAGACATACATCGGCCGCATGTGCACCTAGTAAACAAGTTCTACTCATGTTCTAGACAAAATACATACTTTGTGCTCGACGTTTACTTGTGCTTGGTACACTCACCAGTTCGTATTCTTTAGACGGCAGGCATCTTCAGCCTGGAGAGTATCCGATGATTCAACGACCTCGGTGTCTGAACCTTCAGCAATGCGATCGGGCGTGCCGTATGCTAGCAATCCCAATTTCTGCGAGCGTTCTAAAATATTTTTTTTTCTTCAAAACTTAATAGCTTGTGTTGCGCCCAGTATAGCTCTGTATCATAGGACTGACGGCATGCACTCGTACACTGGCTTGTACTCGCAACGCTTTCATCATTGACATCCATCACGTCGATCCACTGACTCTTCGTCCTCAAATTTTACAGCACGCAAACTAACCAACGGTGCAGCGATAAAGAGCTAGTGGAACTGAAACTTCGTTTTCTACGATCGCTCGTACGAAGATCAGAATAAAAAAAAAAAGGCTTAGGCACGGTCGCGGAGAGCACGAGGAGTGAAACTCACGTGACTTCCGGTGAACCCACTTTTAGTGACGTAGTTCGATGCCTCCCTTCTGACCGCCCCGACACCTTGCGGTACACTGTTACGTCACAGTGCACTGGCGGGAACTTTGAATTGGGCCTCGTATTTCTATTTTTTATAAAAAAAACTACGCAACTCTATAGTGAAACAATTTTTTTGTAATGTCCTGATATGCCATTTCAACGCCTAGCATGAAAAAAAAAATATTTTTGGCGTGTCAGAGGCCCTTTAAAGGGATGGTCAACCGAAATTTGGATTTCAGAAAAACAATGCAGGAGATGTAGGCGGGACGCTACAATCCCTACAACACTACTCGTAAGGCGAGATCTCGAATGGACGGCCGTATTTTGAGAAAAAGAGGTCGAGATTGAACAAGCCCGACGAGGCGTGTGACGTCAAGGTACCTAGTTTCCTCCTCTCTTCGCTTCGTTCCCTCAAGGCGGCGAGGCGGAGAAGACGCGAGGCCGTTCCCTCTCCTTCTCGGAGAAACATGACGTCAACTAACCTGTCAATTGCGCCTCCTTTTCTTGAAAAATACGCTCATCCGTTTGAGACATCGCTGTATGAGTGATGTTTTGGTGTTTGTAGTGTGGAGTCGTGAGACGTCATGTTTGAAACAGCCGCTTTATAACGTCCGTAGGATTAGAATGCTCGAGTCCAGGGACCCCAACACGCGCACCCGATTGCGTGCCTGAGTAGTCCTCTTCTTCTTCACTGTATAGCGGGCCGCTACAGGTGCCCCCCTTCTAGAATTTTAGCTGCTGCACAGAGCTCGAACGCCGGCAGTGGCTGGCTGAGCGAGCCCGCAAGATCGGGGTAGCCAACGGAGCCCTAGACTGAGGGCACCGACCGGGGACATTAAAGTCCTCCCACTTGTGGAACAATACAGTTTATGGTGATGATGATACACTATGGCGTGAAGGAATTATGTTTATAGTTGTTGCCCAGTGTACGTGTTTCACAGGCTTGGTTCTGCATGAAGTCGCACTGTTATCGATGTGGGCAGCTTTTAGGCGGTCTAAGCTCACAACTTCGTGTCGTCCATTCATCTCTAAAGTAAACGTCTTCGTGTCTCTGCGAAGTACTTTGTAGGGACCATCATATTGTGGATCGAGTGATCTTCGGGCTTTATCTCTTCTCACAAATACATGGGTTGATGTTTGTAGATCTCGGCTGAGGAATGCACCCCGATTAGATGTTGCTCGTGGCTTGACTGGTTGTAGGAGCTGCATTGTGTCGCGTAGACGAGCCACATAATCTGTGATGTCAGGGATTGACGCTAAAGGTGTTGCTTGCAAAAGCTGTCCAGGAAGACGTAGAGTTGCTCTATAAACCAACTCCGCTGACGAACAGCCCAGATCTTCCTTGAAGGCGGACCGGATACCCAAGAGTACTATCGGAAGTACTTCAGTCCACTTAGTTGTCTGATGAGCTCGGAGTGTTGTCTTCAGGTGACGATGGAAACGTTCTACCATCCCATTAGCTTGAGGGTGATATGATGAGGTGTGTATTCGAGCGATTCCAAGGAGATGCGTGAGGTCGGCGAAAAGTTGCGACTCAAATTGTCGGCCTCGATCAGTGGTGATGGTGGAAGGAACGCCGAATCGTGCGATCCATCCGGTAATAAGAGCTTGAGCCACAGTAGGTGCGGTAATGTCGGGTATAGGAATGGCTTCAGGCCAACGTGTGAAGCGGTCTACACAGGTGAGTAAATATGTGTGACCGTTCGACGGTGGGAGAGGCCCAACCAGATCAATGTGAATATGATCGAAGCGTCGATTCGGTAAGGGGAACGTTGATAGGGGTGTTTTAGTGTGGCGCTGGATTTTCTGTCGTTGACAGTCCTGACAGGAACGTGTCCACGCGCGTACATCCGTGTTCATTCTTGGCCAAACGAAACGTGATGCGACCAGTTTCTGCGTAGCCCGGATGCCAGGATGAGAGAGACGGTGAAGCGTTTCGAATACTGGCTTGCGGAAGTTAAGTGGCACATATGGGCGAGGAGAGCCTGTCGACGTGTCACATAATAAAGGATGAGCGGAGGATGGCAGTTCGATTTCCTCAAGTGTTAAGGATGATGACGGCTGAAGGTTTCTCAGCTCATTGTCTTTTTGTTGCGCAGCGGCCATAGCAGCGAAATCGATCTGATGATGATGTGGTGGTTTTTGTAAGACGCCGATGTCTGCCCTAGACAGGGTGTCTGCCACAACGTTGGCTTTTCCTTGAATGTGTCTAATATCGGTCGTAAATTCAGAAATGAAGGCTAAGTGACGAAGTTCTCGAGGCGCGTATCCATTTCCACTTGTAGCCAAAGCGAATGTAAGGGGCTTATGGTCAGTAAGGATGAAAAACCGACGTCCTTCGAGGAAATGTCTGAAATGCTTCAAGGCCAGATAGACTGCAAGAAGCTCTCTCCAGAAAGTGCTGTACTTTGTCTCGGTATTTGTTAATTTCTTTGAGAAAAATGCGAGAGGTCGCCACTGACCTTTAATCTGCTGCTGGAGTACGGCACCGACCGCTGTACCCGAAGCATCAACCATGACGTGCGTCGGGGCGTCTGGTTTCGGGTGGACCAAAAGGGTGGCGTTGGCTATTGCCTCCTTTATGGCCTGGAATGCAGAAACTGCAGCACTAGTCCAAGAAATTGATGCGCTTTTGTTTCCCACAAGAAGTTCGTTTAAGGGTTGCAGCTGGTGAGCGCAGTGTGGGATGAAGCGCCTGTAAAAGTTTAGCAGGCCTAGAAATTCTCGTAGCTGGTGTATATTTTTAGGTTGTGGAAAATCCCGTATGGCGCTGACCTTAGATGGAAGAAGTGTAACGCCGATGTGGTCCACGTGGTGTCCTAAGAAATCTAGTTGGTTAACACCTAGTTCGCATTTGTTGGCATTAACGACGATGCCGTGAGCGTCAAGGCGTTCGAAAAGCTGATGGAGGTGTCGTTGATGCTCACTCTCTGATGCGCTGGCCACAAGGATATCATCTAAATAGGCGAAGCAGAAGTTCAAACCCCGTAGGACCCGGTCGATAAAACGTTGGAATGTTTGAGCCGCGTTGCAGAGTCCGAATGGCATTCGAACGAACTCAAAAAGACCGAAAGGCGTGATGATGGCTGTTTTGGGGATATCTTCGGGTGCCATCGGGATTTGGTAGTATGCGCGAACTAGATCGACTTTGGAAAATACTTTCGTTCCATGCAGATTGGCTGTGAAATCTTGAAGGTGGGGGACTGGGTACTTATCTGGTGTTGTGATCTTGTTGAGCGCCCGATAATCGCCGCATGGGCGCCAGTCGCCATTATTCTTGGGCACCATGTGTAGTGGAGAAGCCCAACTGCTGGAGGATGGACGGATTAGCCCGAGGTCGAGCATGTGTTCGAACTCACGCTTTGCTACGGAAAGCTTCTCTGGAGGTAGTCGGCGAGGTCGTGCGTAGACAGGGGGTCCTGTTGTGTTGATGTAGTGAAGAACGTCATGCTTGATCGGGCGTTGAGCGTTGCAAGGTTGTGTCAAACTTGGAAACGCGTAGAGAATATTTTCAAAACTTGATTTTGGTTTAGGGCGCAGGAGTGTCGGACTAATGATTGCTGGTTGAGTTGGAACTCCATGTACACTGAGGTGGGTTTCACAGTCCAGCAGGCGTTTTTTACTCATATCTACGAGAAGATGGAAGTGAGCCAAGAAGTCGGCTCCGATTATGGCGTGTCGGACTTTAGCGATGATGAATACCCATCGAAAAGTACGACGCAGTCCTAGGTCTAAAGTTACAGAACGTTCGCCGTACGTGTGTATGGGAGTTCCATTTGCTGCCTCGAGGGTGTTAGTGTTGAGGGTTCTCGTCAGGTCGTTACGGTTAGCGGGTACTACACTGACCTCGGCACCAGTGTCAATTAAGAACCTCAAGCCAGTTTGTCGTTCCGTAAGAAAAAATAGTGTGAGACGGTCTGGAGATGTTCCAACAGCACTGGCCGTCCTCAGTTGTTGGATGGAGAGTTTTCCGCAAAAGAACAAGGAGGATAACAGTTGCGGGCTTGCGTCCCGAACTGAGTGTGGTACCAGCACGTTGTATCGCCGCGTTCCCTGGAATGGCTGCTACGGCGTGGTCTGGATCGCGACCTGTGAATCGGGCGACGAGGTCTTGGTTCATGCAAGTTTTCGGTGATTAACAGTGTGAGCCTGTCTACTTGCGCTTGAAGTCGCTGTAGTTGAGTATCTTGAGATGTTAGCGCCGTGATGGCAAGAGTCGGCGAATCCACGGTCGATGACGCGGTTTCCAGAATTTTATCCGCGAGTTCTGCCATCGCGTCCAGGGAGACGCCGGTTGAGGTAGTCAAAATCATGCGTGCATTTGATGGGAGGCGTTGCAGGAACAACTCGCGAAGAATCGAGTCATCTATGGCCGCAGTTCCTATCAGTTGTCTCATGCGTCGCAATAGCTGAGACGGCTTGTGGTCTCCCAGTTCTTCCTCGGTGAGGAGTTGTCGAAGACGTCGCTGTTCCGACGCCGTCGTACGCTTGACAAGCTCGTGCTTGAGTCTGTCGTATGGCACATCTGTGGGCGGCGTCATGATGATGTCCCTGACTTCGGCAGCTTCACTGGGGCTGAGTGCGCTGACAGCGTAGTGGAACTTGGTCACTTGCGATGATATGCCTCGCGTAGCGAATAGGGACTCGACGTTGGCAAACCACAAGGCCGGATCAGCGGGCCAAAAGGGCGGAAGTTTGAGGGAGACCACTCCAATTAGCGGTGTAGGCTCACCGTTAGCTTGCATGGTTACGTTGTTCAACGACTCCGGATGAGTAGGTCGACCACGTCCGGGTCACCATTGTGGAGTCGTGAGACGTCATGTTTGAAACAGCCGCTTTATAACGTCCGTAGGATTAGAATGCTCGAGTCCAGGGACCCCAACACGCGCACCCGATTGCGTGCCTGAGTAGTCCTCTTCTTCTTCACTGTATAGCGGGCCGCTACAGTAGCATCCCGTTGCACGTTTTTGCCGCGTGTTTTGTGGAATCCATATTTCGGTTCAGCATCCCTCGCCTTCCAGATGACCCCGATCTAAAGCGGCAGCGGGTTGCGTCCGTAAACCGAAAAGACTTTTCCCCAACGCCATCCTCTCGACTGTGCAACCCATAGCAACCATGCTGGCGTTCCTCCGTCACTTCCGCGCAGCGCCGCGTCTCTCAAATCTGACCTATATAAATAAAGCCGCGCGGTTAAAGCCGTTTTTTTTTTTGTTTTTTTTTGTAGAGATGTTTTATATTAATCGGTAAGAATAAAGCGAAAATAACGGCACGCGTCATTGGCCGAAATTCTTTACTGACCTTGGGTGCGATGATTGACAGCTCTTGTGACCAACCACTGGCCACAGATATTCCCCTAGTGGAGGGAATGAGCTTAACAAATAGCCTCCAATCACAATTTCTAGGTAAGGATGTGTTCAAGTATATAATTTCGGCACGTTAGAGTTGACATTTGCGACTCTTCGTAACTGAAAGGGCAACGTATGTGACGTTGACGTTAGGGCGACGTTCAGAACGCAAACAATCTTTGCACTCGCTGCAGCAGCCAAGACGGAGTGGACGGTAAAAACTGAGAATTCGGCTCGTGGGAGTTTCGACCCAAACCCCAAACGCGCACCTCACATTCGCAGTTTCGCCTCATGTTTCAGGAAATTTTTCTCGTCAATGATGTCACCTTTCCTGACTCAGTAAACACACTCAGCACCTTGAAACTCCCCTTTTCCACCAATCACTCACAATTAGACATTGACGACGAGGATGGTGGCTGTAGCACTGCGCCCAGTCCTTTGTTTGACGCATCAGTCGTCACTACGACAGGTAGATTAGGCTGGAACATCTGTATTACTGGCCCAGATGACAACACAGTTTTGATCAAGTGAAAGCTGTTCTGTCATCTGGGCCAGTGATACGGATGTACCAGACTGATCTATCTGTCGTGGTGACGAGTGATGCGTCAAACAAGGGACTGGGCGCTGTGCTACAGCAACGGTATGGCAGCGAGCTCCACACAGTGGCTTTTGCTTCGCGGACTCGGCCTTCTGCTGAGAGAAGGTACTCTGTTGGGGGGGGGGGGGGGAGGAGGCGTTGACTTGTGTTTTTGCGTGTGAGCACTGGCACGTTTACCTGTGGGGACGTCGTTTTATACTGAAAACAGATCAGCAAGCACTGGTGACTTTGCTTGCATCCAAGGAATCGGGACACCGCGGCCATTGCAAATATCAAGATGGTCTGCACGGTTGCTGTATTACAACTTCGACATTGAGTACCAGCTAGCGGGGCGCGGACAATTGCGTGGCTGATGCGTTGTCACGGTTGCCAGCGGAAGATTTTACAGGTCAAGAGAAAGAGAATATAGTCTCCATTAACGGCTGCGAGAAGCAACCGCAGCAGACGCTACTCTGCCGGACGTTGTGCGTTTCGTCCACGAGGGATGGCCCTCAAAGAAGTTGCTGGCCACATGCATGTTCCATTTTACCACGTTCAGGAAGAACTGTCGGTAGTTGACAAGCTTGTGCTGCGGGAGGAGAAAGCGATCATACCTGAAGCTCTGACGCCGTTGATGGTATACCTTCAACGGCGACAAAGCCTTTGCTTTGTCCGCACAATACCAGGGTGGGCTTCATGTGCATAGAGGATACGCTATCCTGGTATTGTGCGGACAAAGCAAAGGCTCGGGGACCGGTTTTGGTGGCCTCGCATGGACCGCCTAGTGGAGTGAGTCAGAACTGCCAAATTTGCCAGGAAGCAGACAAGTTTGCAAAGATAACGTAATAAGGCAGGCGAGCTGGTTAAAGTTAAACATTTCTAAAACCCAAGACGGAGGCTACGTTTTGTGTTTGTCTCCTCTTTGTAGCCTCCGTCTTGGGTTTTAGAAATGTTTAAGTCTGCGAAGCCTGTGCCCGCTCCGCTGCAGCCGGTTGCTTTACCGGTTCGGCCATGGAAGAATTGTTGGCCATTGATATTGTCGGACCACTGGCTCGAGCACCACCAGACAAAACGTTTGTGATGACACTGGTAGAGTATCACTTGAAATGGCCTGAGCTCTGTTTTACAAGCCATGTGACCTCTCAAACGGTCATCGAGTTTGTGCGCTTAGTGTTCAGCAGGGAAGGGTACCGCGAGGAGATTGTAACAGATAATGGGACGCAATTTAAATCCAAGGAGTTTGAGAATTTTCTTCAAGAAAGGGGAATTCCGGCACTGCCTGTCTTTAGTACACTATCCGCAAGCGAATGGAATGATTGAAAGTTTCAATCGGGTGTTAAAGAACTTCATCCAGCTTGCCATCCTCGAGAGTCGCCCTCTGCAGTCTGCGGTTACCGACTATCTGGGCGTTTACAGATGCACCCCACACGGCACGACCGGAGTCTCCCCTGCTGTTCTAATGCATGGTCGGCGGCTAAGAACAAGATTAGATATAGTAGGGTTGCCATTCAAGGAGTTCCTTCAACGACCAGAGGCCGAGATGAAATCTTTTTGAAGAGAGTCGAGGACTGGCAGATCAAAAGCAAGGCCTACACTGACGAAAAATGGGGTGCAAAAGCTGTCAAGTTCAAGCAAGGTGACCTCGTCAGAGTACGCAAGCCGCCTGGTGGCAGGAAAGGAGACCTTCGGTATACGACCGTTGAAGATTCTAAAAAGGACCGGGCACGTTTCTGCTGGAAGACGGACGTACGTGGAAAGTTTCCAAATAAGTTCTCGTCCCTCAAGCGGGAAAAGAAAAAAAAAAAAAAACAGGTTGGCCGGGATCCGATGGAACTGCAGTCAGCTCCATCCCATCAGAGATCGTTGCCAGACGAGCGACCGCTTGAACTTGCTGTGGCAGAGGATGAAGTGGACTATCGGACACCGCCTGGACGGGACGAGTCTACCGCCGCGCCTCTCCCAGCTTCCCAGCAAATGCCGCAACCGGATACTAACGTGCGGCAGCCCTTAAAGGGACCATGAAATGACCTTTTTACTTTTACCGAATAACTTTTACATTAAACGTTCAATCTTCACTGAACGCCGGACAGGGATCCGTTTTCATTTCGGTTTATTAACTTCTACACGTAAAATTATTGAAATATCAAGTTTCTTTTTTCCACTCCAAGTCGCACCAAAACAAGCCGCGGCGTAATTTTGACGGTCGAGACGTGCTGTCACCGGAAGCGGAAGTCCTCTCTTTCGGCAGTAGAAGAATGGGAGCGTTAGCGGCGAGCTGGCGATGTGTCGGTAGATTTTACCACAGGGTTTTACTGTGCTGATGGCGCCGATACCACCGACATATTTTCTGAATCGGCGCCTCTCATCACCGTTATAGCCATGGAGACATTGCAGCTAGGCAAAATTCAATTATATATTTTGCACTACAGCGACAGCAGGGACTGGTCCCATACGCCGGTACGAAGCGCAGCAGGTCGTCAGCCTCTAAAAAAAAAAAGGGGGGACGCGCTGTCACTCATTGGCGCAAATGTCCGTGAAGGTACAGGAAGATCAAGAAAGAAGAAAAATAATAAGACCTGAAAAGACAGCCAAAACACCAGTAGAAGAAGAAGTAGAGGATTAATAAATAGTTGGTAGTCCAGCGATCGGATGCCTTTACTCCTATCTCTCCTCACATTTTTTCTGCAAGTTCAGCTGGTTCCACAATCTAAAACGAAAAGAAAACGGTCACAGTCACAACTTTAAAACACGACTTTACTGATAGTAGAAATCTCGCCACGCGCCTTTTCTACAAGTGCAAAAGACATTGTAGTCTTAGCAGACATATAGCAACGTAGAAATATTATTTCGTGACCAAATAGACGTTGCGATCGTTTAAGGAATGCTAACACTAATCACTTTTCTTAAGTGATGAAAACGAGTTCAAATTCGCATCCTTCAATCACGCCTTTAAATACAGTACGCACCAGTAATATATTGAACTTGATCACACGCATAGAATGCGCAAAATAAGAAATCCGGGCGATATATTTGTGGAGACAAATGGTAAGAAAGCACCACTATAGTCGAAGTAAACAAAGACGACGGTTAAACATATAAAATAGCGCAAAAAAGACAAAGACAAGAAGTACACAGGACAAGCGCTAACTTTCAACTAGTTTTTACTCAGGAAAAGCAAGCATATATATACACACGACAGGCAAAGCAGCACCACATAAAAGCTTACTAATTTTGTGCACGACCATTCAAAAACTGAAACTCACAATAGAAGTGTCGCTGACACATGCCGTCCCACTTTTTTTTATAAAGAATGCTTCCAATAGCTCTTGAGCGACCGTCTCTCGGCTTCTACCCAGAATCCTTATCTGCTGAAATCGCGGAACGCAGCCACACGTGTTGCAATGTATAGGCAAATGCGAGCCATATTTATTTTTTACTGATAATGCGTGCTCCCGTGCTCGGTCATTGATGCACCGCCCCGTCTGGCCGATGTATGTATGAACAATTTTCAAAATGTGCTACACAACCACAATCCCGACAATGAATTCCTAAATGTCCGGCGACGACTCGGTGGGTGTTATGAAAATGCTCCCTTAAACGATCATTCAAACACCTGCCAGTCTGGCCTACGTACTCGTTACCACATGAGAGTGGGATAGAATACACGACTCCTTCAGTGCAATTTACAAAGCTCTTTTGGAGCTTTTTTGAACAACCAACTTCCCGGTGTGCCGACCCATTGACTTTTCTGCACAGGCTGAGAAGCTTATTTGGTGCTGAAAAAGCAACATTAATGTTAATCCGGTTACCTATCTTCTTGAGACCGTGCAAAACTTTATGTATATAGGGAACAAGAAACAGTCATTTTCATTTCTGGATTGCGTTTAGGTCGTTCACCCCATCTTATTTTCTTTAATAAATCCTTTGCCACGGGATATCCTGTTGACTTTAACCTGGCAATTTCAGCATCAAAACTAACTTTAAGCGAATGAATACAAGACTTATTAAGCGCATTGGTGAGACATAACTTAGCAATGCAAAGTGTGCTGACTGAAAATTAAGAAGAGGTTTCTTCCCTCTTGGTTCGTATGACCAGCATGCATGATGCTCCGAAAACGTTAATCTAAGGTCCAGAAACCGCAGGGAGCTCACGAGTGATTTCTAGTGGGTCTATACAGGCTTTATAACAGGAAAGAACGTTAGAAACCAATATCTGAAAGTCATTAGCTGCACAATCTAGCACAATAAAAAAATCATCAACAAAGCGAAACACCTTCACAACAGTATCAGCATCTAAGCTACGCGAAAGGATCCGGTCCCGATGCGCGAGGTACAGCTTACTCAAAACTGGTGCAATACATGAACCAGTGCATACCCCTGCTTTTTACAAAAAGGTTTTATCCTCCTAACACGCAAATGTATATCTTCAATATACGGTGAGCAATTCAAGGAAATTACTTTGGGAAATTCTTGACGCGGTCTGAAGAGCAATAACAAATGTAGTCCTCCACACACTTCAACAGCTCATTCTGCGGAAGAGAGTAGTAGAGAACTTGAGATTGGGCGAGTTGGTTATTCATGCTTGTCGACGTAGCGCACTCGAAAAACTGTCACTCAAGCATCCACACACCCAAAGAACACACCTTTCACACAGCGCTCACTAACAACTTTGTATTTCGTGTGTAACTTCGGCTTCTACTTCTACTTCAGTTTGAGACGATTAGAAAAAAGACGAAATATGAGTCAAAAATTCCCGTCTAACGCTTGGGCTAATTCACGGCTAAATAATTAATCTCTTTTCGTGATAATGTTATCGACGGCGTACTAACACATTTGTCCTCTAGTCGTATGATGTTCTCGGCTTCGATGATTTCCCTTGTTAATTGGTTTACACTTTTGCCCAACACGATGCTGTTGTTGAAATCTGCGACACACCCACAATCCCGACAGTGTATCCCCAAGTGGCCAGAGTTGGCGTTTACGATGTTGTTTTTGTGTTCTCGAAGGCGGTCATTTAGACAACGCCCAGTTTGTCCAACGTATTGTCTTCCGCAGGAAAGGGGGAATGAATAAACAACCCCCTCAACGCAAGGCACAAAGTTGGTCCTATGCTTCTTGGAGCAGCCGATAGCAGGATTTGAGGGTGTGGTGACGTGTTCGCAAAGGCTGGACAGTTTTCTGGGTGCTGAAAACACGACATCAACATTGACTCTGTTCGCTGTTTTCTTAAGGCCGTGGGAAAAATTGTGGATGTAAGGGACGATGACTGGTCTTCTTGTCCTGTCGCTGTGTGTTTGTTTGACGCCGTTCCCTTGCTTCATTTCTTTAAGAATAGTTTCGACCACTGACACCAATAAGAAAACAGGGTACCCTGCGGACTTCAGTCTCGCAATTTGCCCGTCGAAACTCTTTTGTATGGAATGTGAGCACGACTTTGTGATTGAGCTCTTTAAGCATGACCACACAGCACACAAACACACAGCGACAGGACAAGAAGACCAGTCATCGTCCCTTACATCCACAATTTTTCCCACGGCCTTAAGAAAACAGCGAACAGAGTCAATGTTGATGTCGTGTTTTCAGCATCCAGAAAACTGTCCAGCCTTTGCAAACACGTCACCACACCCTCAAATCCTGCTATCGGCTGCTCCAAGAAGCATAGGACCAACTTTGTGCCTTGCGTTGAGGGGGTTGTTTATTCATTCCCCCTTTCCTGCGGAAGACAATACGTTGGACAAACTGGGCGTTGTCTCAAGGTGTATTCACACGAAGGACTTTGTCCGCGGACAAGTTCCTACGAAAGGCGTGACGTCACCTCTTCTGGGGTATGAAATCGGCTATGTCTCTGGCGAAAACAGCAGGCAAAACCAAGGGACATGTCCACGGACCTGAAGAACGTGTCCTCGGACCTGATGTATCTTGCGTATCACGTGAGCGAACGTCACAGAATATGTCCGCGGACCTGCCGGACCACGATTATAGGGGTTTTGAACGCGATCCAATTCTGCCTTTTCTCGAGTCCGCTGTGGTCCACGGACAAGCCCGGGAACCGATTGCGTGAAAGTGCTCGTGGTAAACTTCGTTGCACGAGCGGTTTTCTCTTTTTTTATATGCCTCTCACGGTTCTCGTACACGGATGGGCCTTTGCTCATTTTTCAGTACGATTAGTACGCACGAGCTACAGCTGTGGAAGATGCTCGAGGGTTCCTGCGCATAGTGAAAATAGGAGTCGAAAAAAAAAAGAAAGAAAACGACCGGAAATTGGTTTCGATTCGAACATGGAGGCCAACAAGGCTTCACGAGTTGTTGTGGCTTGTGCCCTCAAGATGGCGGATGATGAAGTCGCGAAAGCACCTAATACCGACGCAAGAATACCTTCAGTATCGTGCTTTTTGCTCTTGTGGACGCAGACAGCAGGTTTTTGTACATTGATATCGGCGCACCCGGGTCTGATGGAGATGGAGGCATTTGGAGGACGCCACCACAGCGGAACGCCATTGAGAACGAAATAGCCGGACTGCCGATCTCAGGACCTGGACCGGTCGACGTCCCGCTCGTCATCGTGGGACACGACGCCTTCCCCTTGTCTATAAACTTAGTGAAGCCGTACACTGGTACAAATCTGGATGAAGAAAAGGTTATATTTAACTACAGGTGTCTTGCCTGCATCGTGTCATTTCTAAACATCGTTTTCCTTATCGTTTTTTTTTTTTTTCATTTTAGGTTAAGCCGAGCCAGACGGGTAGCATAAAATGCGTTTGGCATTCTGGCAAACCGTTGGTTTTACACACGACTATCGATGCCGAACCAGGAAGGGTCACCTCATTCGTCAAGGCAGCGCGTGTGCTGCACAACTATTTGCGAGCTAAGCCTGTGCTTTTTAAAGCGTCGAGGGAGGACCACCAGCGAAAAAGGACGATCTACTTCGGGCTACGAAGTTGCAAAGGGCGCTCCGGGGCAAGAGATCTAGATGTGCGTGAGCGTCTGCGGAGATACTTTAATGACGAAGGCACCGTCGCGTGGCAGAGGGAACAGGCGGACCTTAATCTGCGGATAAATAACAGAATGTAACCTTATCTGCATGTGCAGACAAGTGCAGAAGCAAAGGACGGGGAATGTATATATAGATACCATTACATGGTATGTATATTGCTACTTCCTTTACTTAACAATAGTTCATGCATGTCTGTCACTTTGATCACCAAAACTTTTGTGTTATGCTCCAATTGTTCAACTTTATGTAAATATACTTCAAAGAATCTTCAATGTTTTCTTATCTTTTATTTCGTCATGCTATAATATTGGTTACCATCTAATACACTGGCCCACTCCAACAAAACAGCAGTCAGTTCCGAATGTAATAAGTACGAAAGGCAAAGGATACAAAGACTTGTTTGCTTCCAAGTATCCCTTTCACTTTCGAGTGCGAAATGCTAATTTTGGTTAAACATTTTTTAGTTTAAATAGGGTTCGTTGAATTACATTAATTCTTACTGTCGCTCTAGGTAACGTTTGACTAGTTCCAATACCTCTATCTGACACCCAATAAAATTGGTTCCGTTCAGGTTTCTCATGTGGCCCGCCACTACCCTTCCGAAATTATCAGCGTCGTCGCCACTTTTTTTCAGTTGCAAAACTTTCGGCAATTTTAGTGAAAGCAACTGTGCGCTCGTTCCACCCAGAGCTGGAGCAGTCATCTGCTTTCTTTTTTCCGTCATCGCACTTTGGGCGCTTCACAGGAGTGCCAGACGCTTCCACACTAGGACTCGTTGTTCCGTGCGGTGTGTGTGTGGAAGGCGTGCCAAGGACGGGTTCCCTCATCTCGGTAATAACAGACGCCAGTTCTGTCTCACTGTCCATCTGGAAAGGTAAAAGAAATACGAATGCGTTACGCTAGAGGAACTATATGTAAAGCACCGCTTGCACGGCATAATATCGCAAGTGTCGGCCATTTACTGTTCAGAGTATTGAGGGAGAGATTAAGGGAGAGAGAAAGAGTTTTAGTAGTGAAGGGAGGACGGCGATGGGTTACGTGACCAAGAGTAGATGTCATCACCGTAGTATTGCGGGAGAAGCGAGAGTTTTTTTTTAAAGAGACGCGGCAGGTCGGACCCATCGAAGGCTCACCGGCGGTGGCCCTTTGACTTTCACAATTTAATAAAAGCAAGGTTTACTCAATGAAGGACCCTGTACACTGCATTTGAGGTCAAAACTGTTGCTTCGCCCTGAACTTTGAATGAAACTGCATTGCGGCCAGGACCCGGCCCGCGGGCCGCCAGTTGTCAAACCCTAGGATAGTGTCTCGCAGCTTCATTCAGCGACTAACAGCACTTCAAGAGACCGTGATTAACACGAGTGAACGAAACAAAATGCTGAAGCGTGTAGAGCAAAGCCAGAGCTCGAACGTCAGCCAAGCTAATGGGATTCAGTGACCTCCATCAACGAACGCTCGCCAACGTTTCATTCGATAGGTCTAAAGAATCAAGTTAAACGAATCGGTCAACCCGCCAAACGTTACTCACTCCACTGGGATCCTTATGTTGGTAAGATTCGTTGCACTCCCGGGAAAGGACAGGTTTGCTCCGATCCAAGAACAGGAGACCTATGTTGCGCTTTTTGGACTCCCACGGCGACTAGGGAGAGGGAAGTGACGTCAGCAACGCAGCAAACGCAGATTGGATGTTCATTAGTGAGAGTCGTTGATGAAGAATTTCCGCAGAAGAAACATCCAATCTGCGTTTTTTGCGTTGTTGACGTCACTTCCCTCTTCCTAGTCGCCGTGGGAGTCCAAAAAGCGCATCATAGGTCTCCAGGAGACTGCGGTAGAACCTCCATCTACCGTTGTACGTGTACTCCGCAGCTTGGCCACTCTTCGTCTTCATTATCTTTTCCTTCTCCCGTCTGAAGACGCGTCGCTTATTTTGAAAAAAGCCCCTCACTCCCTCTGAAATATCAGACAACAATAAGCGGTCGAATACAACACGGAATCGACACTAATTAGTCTGCCTTCAATGAACTTACCTTCCGTGTAAGGCCCATACTGGGAGTAGCGCCGTTCCATTTCATTGGCAATTTGTTTGCAGAGCTCTGATTTTATGCCGTTGTTGCGGTACTGGTCGTTTTGAAGGCACCAAAGCTGTGGAAACTCTTCTACGAGTGCAATTAAACACAGTGTCGCTTCATCGCTGAGATCCTTCATCGTTGTTGTCTTCAATGCCAGGTTCATCAGACAGACGCTGGCGGGATTGGAATCGACCGTCACGTGCGTTGCATGGCCGTTCTCTTGTAGCTTGGAACGCAGCGAAGCACAACCAAGGCTCTCGGCGCGAGGTGAGAGCGTTGGGGAATACCAATCCTGAACAGATAGCTCGTGCAGCGAAGGCAGCGAGAAAGGTATACGAGCTCGGACTCGCAGTTCTCGCCTTGGTCCACGTCAACCATGGAGTATTAATGCGCATGCCCTCGGACTTGCACAAGTCCGCGGACTTGTCCGTTGTGACGTGGAGGCCACGTGATACGCATATTTCACAGGTCCGCGGACATCGTTCCCGGAATTTGTCCGCCGTGTGAATACACCTTAAATGACCGCCTTCGAGAACACAAAAACAACATCGTAAACGCCAACTCTGGCCACTTGGGGATACACTGTCGGGATTGTGGGTGTGTCGCAGATTTCAACAACAGCATCGTGTTGGGCAAAAGTGTAAACCAATTAACAAGGGAAATCATCGAAGCCGAGAACATCATACGACTAGAGGACAAATGTGTTAGTACGCCGTCGATAACATTATCACGAAAAGAGATTAATTATTTAGCCGTGAATTAGCCCAAGCGTTAGACGGGAATTTTTGACTCATATTTCGTCTTTTTTCAAATCGTCTCAAACTGAAGTAGAAGTAGAAGCCGAAGTTACACACGAAATACAAAGTTGTTAGTGAGCGCTGGGTGAAAGGTGTGTTCTTTGGGTGTGTGGATGCTTGAGTGACAGTTTTTCGAGTGCGCTACGTCGACAAGCATGAATAACCAACTCGCCCAATCTCAAGTTCTTTCAGCTCCTATTAGCGGCGAGATGTTTTGGTGGCGCCCTCCTGCGGTTCCCCCTTGTGACGTCATTACCTTGCAAACAACAAGTTCGGTGGTGTTTGTTATTAGCATGGTGGAAGCTTGAAATCATTGCGCTCTCAAAGGAACACTGTCAACACCGTCAAAATTAAAGTTCTTTCATTCCTCTTATTTCCGTCGATGATAAATCCCCTTTCCGACGTCATAGTCAGCGTTCGGCCAATCGTGGAAGGCCGACCACAGCGACGCTTTCGGTCGCGCACGGGGCTAATAGGGAGTATTCACTGGCGGCCATTAGCGGCGAGAAGTTTTGGTGGCGCCCTCCTGTGGTTCCCCTTTGTGACGTCATTACCTTGCAAACAACAAGTTCGATGGTGTTTGTTATTAGCATGGTGGAAGCTTGAAATCATTGCGCTCTCAAACGAACACTGCCAACACCGTCAAAATTAAAGTTCTTTCATTCCTCTTATTTCCGTCGATGAAAATCCCCTTTCCGACGTCATAGTCAGCGTTCGGCCAATCGTGGAAGGCCGACCACAGCGACGCTTTCGGTCGCGCACGGGGCTAATAGCTGTGTGCTCGGCTGCGGAGCGCGTGCTGAACGCGAGCTTCCACAGTTCTTTCGCCACGTGCATTCCGCACCACCAAGATTGCCGGTCTTAGCAGCCTATTAATGGGAGCTCGTTCTGAGCATGCGCTCTAAATAGTGACCTCAAATATGGCGGCCAGTGAATACCTCCTATACCGGTGCATTTGTGCTCGAAGGGGCGTGGCGTGAAGCGTCTCAAGTGTTGTGCGCGAGCGCGCGGGGCACGAGAGCGTCTCGTACTACGCGTGCTCATGCAGGACGCACTTCTACGCGTGGTGCCATTGTGCGGCGCGCGATGGCCCCAGGCACAGGGTACCGGTAAAGCCCCTCTATATCCCGGGAAAAGTTTCGCCATTGGTACCGCTACCACCGGGGTCATGAACAAGTGACATGCTATAGGGGGTATTCACTAGACGCCATATTTGAGGGTGCTGTTTAGAGCGCATGCTCAGAACGAGCTCACATTAATAGGCTGCCAAGACCGGCAGTCTTGATGGTGTGGAATGCACGTTGCAAAAGAACTGTGGAAGCATGTCGTCAGCACGCGCTCAGCAGTCGCGCACACATCTATGGCCGCCGGTGAATGCTCCCTATAGATTTTCGGTTCGGCACACCTCCCCTTATAGCCAGCATAGCGGGGCGGTTGCAACTTTCTCTAACAGCTCGCCTCTGATGGTGCTGTAGCAACCCAGAAGACGACGACGACGAAGGAGAAAGCGGACCTAGAATATAGCGGCGAGAAGTTTTGGTGGCGCCCTCCTGTGGTTCCCTCTTGTGACGTCATTACCTTGCAAAGAACAAGTTCGATGGTGTTTGTTATTAGCATGGTGGAAGCTTGAAATCATTGCGCTCTCAAAGGAACACTGCCAACACCGTCAAAATTAAAGTTCTTTCATTCCTCTTATTTCCGACGATGAAAATCCCCTTTCCGACGTCATAGTCACCGTTCGGCCAATCGTGGAAGGCCGACCACAGCGACGCTTTCGGTCGCGCACGGGGCTAATAGGCTCCCTACGGGAGCCAGAGTTGCGCGTTCACGCATGGCATGTGGATCCAGCTCCTCACGTGACTGAATTCGGCGAATAGCAGCGCCGCGCGTTCGAGGCGCGCGGCGGGCTCAAAAGCCTGGGAACGTACGCCGGGGCGCGTGCAACGTCTACTTTGCTGCACGACACTTCGGATCTCGGCGAATAGCGGCGAGGGCGGCACGCGGCATGTGGAATCAAACGCGCAACTCTGGCTCCCGTAGGGAGCCTATACAGGAACTCTAAGCGGACCGAAGCCCCGGCGCCTCTATTAAAAAAATTATAATTTGCTGACTCGACCAGATACAGAAACTAGGGAAGGCACATTAACCTTCTTCTAAAGTATTTCTAATATAGTACCCAAATTCTCAACTACAAAAGCTTTCTTTTAATTTGCCTCTTTGACTACGCTTTCTGTTTCCGAAAGCAAACTTCCTCGGCCGTGAAACTTAAAACTTTCAGAGCAGCATTCGCGCCAGGGTTAATATGAGTCCAGGAAAAATCTTGGTTGCTTCTTTTTGAAGATCGAAACCACTTAGAACCGCGCTGCTGCAAGACGTCCCATTTAGAGCATATTCCTTCAACCTTATTTTTTAAGGTCTTACTCAACATCACGTATCTTTAACTTCTCTCTCTCAAAAAAAGAAGTTAAAACTACTTTGTCAGCGAACATACAGTTGGCTTACAATGACGTTACATCGGCGGTCATAGTTGTGACCTTGCTGAGAAGCGCGTACCATTTAAGCGCAACTTTTGCATCGCCGAATTAATTGTTCTCTCAGCAAGAACACGCAGGAATGATTACCAACACGGACCGATGACGTAATGTGAAAGTCATATATATATATATATATATATATATATATATATATATATATATATATATATATATATACCAAGTTTGACCCTGGAAGCGGTTTTCGCTGCTGCGCGAACGCTCACGCAATATTCCACCTAAAGCAGCTGGCCAGTGCTCTGACGTCACTTTATTCCGACGAAAGTTTATTTGTTTGTGTACTTGATGCAACAAAGAATGTCTTCACCCCGAGATACACGCACGAGGCACACCATGCGTAAAGAGAATGACCCGACATCCCTAAAAGATTTCCCCACCCGAAGACAGATGGGAACGCATTAAACGGCATACCTCAGCATTTGACGGGGTGTGGAAAACGACAATGAAATGGCTTCCCCTTGCTCCCCTTTTCTCACGCTTTTTCAATGAAAAAAAGAAAAACGGTCAATGCCATTGGACATTAACGTATCATTTTCATTCGATGTTTTGCGGCGTATGACCACTAGACCCTTACCAATCGATGAGCGCATAATAAAGTCATCATAAAAAAAAGACATAAATATCTTGAAATTTCTGACTAAGGCTGTCATCTAAGCGTCGTTTGCAGCCGTTCGTGCAGCGAGGAGAGCGTTGTCAGCACTTTTGCATAATCTTGCAAATGGCGCAGTGGTTGCATAATGGCCCCTCTGAACGACTTTTGAACCGCTTCCTCGGAAGAAAGGCGGTTCGTTTCGGTAACAGCATACGCCTCGCAGGACACTCCTTGTATACCGGACATCCTGACACGGTGATGTTGAAGTGGCGGCTAGGAGACAAGTCCGAAATATGTGTGTGCGTGCGCGTTTCTGTTGAGGCTCGTGTCATCATACAAGCAGCAGTACGGCGATTTAGCAGACGAGTTTCACCATACATATATTTTTTTTTTCCTTTCCTTATTATCGAAAATTTTTTTCCTCGTCTGTCACCTCGGTAGCTCCTTCTTCGTGTACTAAAAAAAAAAAAAAAAAAAAAAAAAGAAACTTAGCGGCTCTTACGAAAATGCGGGCATACTGATCGCCAGGTAGCGGCTTGGATCCCTTTGAATCCACTACCTGGCGGATTAGAAGGGATCAAATGTCGAATTTAAGTTTAACAACAAGGTGAAACTTCAAATTGGACCACTTTCTGCGATAGACTATTTATGGTCATAACTCAATCTACGGTCTCTAAGCATCCTCAAAAAGCAAACATTTCAAACATGCGTGGCCGATTTTTCTATTAAAATCGGTATCAAAAGATCGATTAGCTCAGAACTATCGCAGACACCAGAGGGAGCCAATGGCGCCATCTGGTGTCATCTTTTGATGCCGATTTTAATAGGAAAATCTGTCACGCATGAATGTAATGTTCCGTTTTTTAGGATGCTCAAACTCCATGGATTGGGTCATGACCACAAATAGACTCTCGCAAAAATTGGTTTAGTGCACCTTTAAATAAAGAATAGCATTTGTTAGTTTAAGACCACGTAGTGTGGTCGTTCATCCCGATTTGGACTATGATATTTTCTATACTAAATTATTTCTATCGTGAAAGTAACAAGAAGAAAATGAAAGCCCCGAGAAACATTAAAAACACAAAAGACGGGTCGGTTAAACCAAGTGAACTACTCTGAAAAGTGATGGTGGATCATGGAGGTGACTGTTCAGAAGCTTTTGATATGAAGCAATCGATTGATCTAATCGAGAAACATTTAGCCGGGAATAGAGCACGCTTAAAGCCCAACCTACGGAATCGTCTTCTGCGGGACAGAAAACCGATTCCCAGTTTCCTTCTCTCCACTCCCTTTCGCAATCTTCTCCTCTCACAAAAGGAGCGGGTCTCTGAGCTGCTCCCCGCAGAAAGGGGCAGGGTCTCCCCCTTTCTCAAAATCAGTTTCCTCTTCCCTCGCTGCTCGTCGGCCTTTAACCACGCTGTTGCTGGCCACATGTGAAAGGCTCTAAATTTAGATTGCAAAAATAAAAAAAAGTCAGAGGAAAGATTGTATTTAACCTTTTGAAATGCTACTTTGTGTTTCGTATTACCACCTTATGTAATGCCCCCCCAGGAGCACTTAAGGTATAAAAAATGAAATGAAACGAAATAAAAGTTGGGGGGAAAACAACACATTCAATGAGCAAAACTCTGGAATCGTGGAATCGGCCTCGAGACAAAGAAATCGATAAGATACTGGTGACGAACATTAGAGAAGAAATTAGCAGTGCACAAACCGATACACAACTACAAAAAAAAAAAAAAAAAAAAATCGTGCTTTTTGCGGAACGTGACTAATTTCCCCTTTCACGAGGAGAATGAAGATACATACTTATATTAGATGTGTTATCGAGACGTGCGCGCATCGAACGCCAAAATCATCGTTTCTTCCTCCGACAACCTAATCTTGTAAGAACTACTTCGCGCAGCGCATGAAGAATGCGCGGGGCGCCGATTGGACACGAGTGTAGCGTCAGCGCTCGGCTCGGACTCGTGTCTAATCAGCGGGAACACGAGCCCCAGCCGAACGCTGACGATGCACTCGTGTCCAATTTGTGCCCCGTGCTCGAATCCAATAAATGACTGTCACAAAAAAAAAAAAGTCCGAGAACATTTAAGCACTTTTTATGAGTTATGAATGCGAAAGCATGAATGTCGTTCTTCCGCTCTTTTGGTTCGTTTGCGGCGTAGTGGCATGGACGCCCCTTTCGCCGGCCGACGGCATAGCGCGCGCTCAAGTGAAGTGGCCGCGCCGCGCTGAGCTTGGCCGTGCACCCCCTCCGGAGTTTGCACCGGTCGGGCTCTGCGGCCAGGCCCGCACCGCCGCACCTCTTGCCGGGGACCGGGCTGCTGCGTGCGCTCCGCCGCCATGGGGAGGGCTTCTTGGTGGCGTTTTCTGGAGCTACGCCGCACGAGAGCCAATGGGAGCCTCGTTCCTTGAAGACGCGCGCCAGCCAATGGGAGCCTATCCATCAGATTTCTGCTACAGACGACATTGGGACAGGCAGGGGAAGGGGCCGTTTGGCGCGGCTTCAAAGCTGATGACGTCGGATCGCTCCATGGGACAGTTAATGCTTTCGCATTAAAAACTGTTTAATCTTTACCTTTGCCCTTTTCGATCTGGATGAGCATCGTACCGGCGTGCGGTCGTGTATCACTACTGCGTGGAGCACGTGAAAAACCCCAGGCTAGCTGTTGTACTGCACTGGCTAAATTGCTCATCTACAGCTGAGAGACAAGTCGCCCGTTGTAGCAGACCGAAAACAATTTTTTTTAATAAAAAAGAAAAACAAAAAGAAACAAAGTTGGCGCACTTTTTACGTGCAAATGAAGAGTAAGAGGAAAGAGAGGAAGGAAAATTAGAAAAGTCTGACAGAGTGTTAGCGAGCGAAGAGAGAGAGAGAGAGAAAGACACGTTAACGGACGGTGAGGGGAGAGAGTAACTAGAAGTATCAGACAAAAGATAAATATCAAAACGGAAAAAGGTACCGCAAAACATTTATTCCATGGAGAAAAGGTGAAGGTAGAAAAAGAAAATGGAGGAGCGAAGAAAGAATATAGACGGGAAACTGAGAGGAGGAAAGAAAGACTAACAGAAATCTGAAGTACTGAGATGAGAGAATAAACAGAAATTAAAACGAAGGGTAAAAAGCGAAGACCAATATACAAAAGATAACTTTAAAAAAAAGCAAAATAAAAACGAAAAAAAAAACCCCGCAAGACATAACGGCATTGCATGAAAGAACGTGTAGAACAGCAACGCAAGCAAAGACAGAGCGGGAAGGCGACACACATACAGGATACCAAGATTCTCGCGTTTAAATTTGCCCACGCCACAACTCTCCCGAGCAGAAAGTTGCGCGGTTGCTAGCCTCGCTTAGGATGCTTTTTTTTTTTTTTCTTTTTTAAACGCGGCTGCTGTTGTGGCTACGGTGCCTTGCCGGCTCAGTGAATATATCGCACACAACTTCATTTTGGCAAGGACCCAATTTTTGCAAACTTCGAGACTTCAAAAATACAAGGAAAAATTTATCGCGCGGATATATCACCTCGTGATATCAAATGCATATAGTTCCCAATCGCAAAATATAGTGCGCGCGAATTCGCGAAAATAAAATAGTCTACAGTATGCAGTTATTGAGAAAAAACCGCAGACACCAACGTGTCGATAACAGTGCTTCTCTTTGGTTTCCACACGCAAGTTTTCCGCTTTGCCCGAAAGCTTGGAATCCACCATTCTTAAAAACACCTGGCTCCACCTGGCAGAAAACTGGTTTTGAGGATTCCCAGGATGAAACCAACTGCGCGCTGCGCACAGGAAAAGATAGAGCATCATCATCTTTGAACGAATTTTGGGACAAAACATAAGCCATAAAAGGCGCAAAGGGAACCTTGGACGAGCCCAAATTAGGAGACTGCGGCCCCTTAGTTCAGCGAGTGCCCGTGCTTGCTTGAGCAGATGCTCAGATATTTTCACAAAAAAACCTCCAGGACCGCTGATTTCTGAACATGGCCCACTGCCCGATGGCAAGAAAGAGGAATACCACTAAAACTGCAGGGCGTGCGGCAAACAAATCTCGGGGGCGTGCGAAGCGGCAAACAGAAGAGCTAACTACTATGCTCGGTAGAAATTTACTCGTTGTGATGCGAGGCCTTTTGTATTCCTAGAAAAGCTGTATATGTTCTAACTGGGTCTAGGCCAGCTTGTCGAAAGACAAATCTTCGAAGGACAACTCGTCAAAGAACAACTTGTCGAAGAACAACTCGTCGAAGAACAACTCGTCGAAAGCCAACTTGTCGAATAGGACAGCTTGTCATAGGGCAACTGGTCTTTCAAATGGCAGTTCGTCGAAGAGGCCATCTGGTCGCCACATTTTTAGCATTGCTGTTAGGTTCTATATCCGAACAAGAATGTATTTGACCGATTCGTGAGTGCCACAATTTGTATAACATGGTGCGCTCTTCTCAACATTTGTTGAAGCACCGATGGGTGGGACAAAGTATTAGTTTTTCTCATATTAAGTACTACCTACTCACTAATAATGCCTCTTGGGTTACGTAGGTGCAGTCAAAATAAAGAAAAGGGTACCTCGAGCCAGTACACGCATGGACAATTTTAACAGAAAGAGAAAGAGATGCAGCATGGTAGACTGACAAGAGGACCATTAGCATTGCATTATTTTTCCAGAAATTTTGCCCCACATCCGCCGTGGATTGGGAGCATCGCGGGCACACGCCGAGTTAGTCCATCAAAGTGACAGCTCGAGCTCCTGTCTGGGTACACGAGCATCCCAACTTTGACAAAATTTTTATAACTCCTAGAACTAATAATTTTAGAGTGTGAGGAGAGAGAACACAAAAGCGTGATTCAAATGTTCTCGCAACGCGTCTCTGAGTTGCCCACTTCCCTTGTGCTAGTGTTCGATGGCCCCCAATCTGAACAAAGGAAAAATAAATTTAAGGGCGTAACCTAGAAAGCAAGCGACAATACAATAGAAAGGCAACCTAGAACTTTTAGACTATTCGAAAAGTTGCCCCTTTCGATGAGTTGACCTTTCTGAAAACAGACCTAGCACGAGTTGGCCTATTGAACGAGTTGGCCTTCAACGAATTGGCTTTCGACGGATCGGCTTTGTGCGAGTTGGTCGGATCCCATTCTAACCGTGTAACTTGAGGGGCAAAGCTCACTCTTTTTAAAATGAAAGCTATAATGACACCGTTGCAAGAAGCTGTACGACAACGCGGTATATCACGGTCAAGTTCAGGTAACGGTTCGAGCACCAAGCTTCCGTTCTAGTCAAAAATGAACATCATGTTTAGTTGAAAGAAGAAATATTTGAACACATACCATAGCACAGAAATTACTAACCAATATCGACTGAATAAAGAAGGAACTCTACATTTTCTACAGAAAGTCTCCAAGGTTTTCTAAACGACACCACTACTGTAGAATACCGCGCATCTGTCCATTCCACATTAAGCGCCCATACCTAAATTTGAAAATTGATGACCGGACAAGCACCCATCCCCTATTGTTTCGCGATCATCTCTAAATTTTGAGTGGGCGCTTGCCTGGTATTTTACGGTATGTCCACATGAGATTTCCAGATTTTCCTAAACTCAAGAAGATGCCACTGAGACTAGCACACTTTTATTAAAAACGCCCACTCATTAGCTTTTCCACATAACAGTCTTTACCGGGCACAAAGTATGAAATGCAGTATTGTTTTGCACTTCCAGACAGCACTTGCGACGGGTTGAATTTCGTAGTCAGTCAGGTCGGTTCTATTTATAATTTGGTTCCGGTCATTGATTCGCTTGCACATTTCCCCACATGGAGAACCACGGTTACAGTCAAATAAATTTTGTCTGCAGTGACCTTCGGGACCTAACCAGCCTCCTAGGATGACATTATGTAGAGGGTGTCGAGAATGCAGCGACGGTCGAAATGCTTGTACCATGGTAGCTGTTATTGCCCCATTCCAGCGACACCAGACATTGTTTGTACGCACAGATCTATGTAAACGTGGGGAGGGAGCGACAGCTCCACCGTGCGATCACTCTCTTCTCATCGGTGTTGCACCTCGCACAACCACGTCGTCCATGGCGAAACACTCCCCCCTCCCTTGCCGCCGCCACGGCGGGGTTCTGAAAGTTCTCCGCGCGTCCAGAAAACGTGTGCGACCCCCGGCTTTGCTCGCTCAGTTCTCCCGCCCCCAAACATGACGTGCCACGCAAGATTAATTCTCTATCCTTGGAGTGGGAATGGCAAGCACACTGTGCTGGGCAGAGTAGGTGCAGGGCTGCAGCAGCACAAAAACAGCGAAGGGCGCAGAACCCCGACTATCGAGCAAGAGAAGGTGTTCCGCGAGGAAGAGCCAGCGAGAATGTGTCAATGAAGGACCAAAGACAAAGGAGCCGAGGAAGCACGAGGTGGAAACAAGGGGGCGGGACCCACACGACGTCGTTCTTTTCACTGTGACGATTGGTGAATTTCAGAATGCATTCCCTGAAAAACCTTTCGGGTACCACTGCGATACGCGTGGCATGTGCAAACGGTTCTGGTGTCTAAGAGACCCGACGCCCACGCAATCCAAGCACGTCTCCGTTCTGGTCCGAGAGTACCTAAAGCGAAGCAAGAAATCGAAAAGCACGTCGACTAAAAACAAATCTTCTCAAGCACGTCTTACAACGACGCAACAGCTGTCAATTGCAGCGCACTTTGTGTAGTCTATGGCCTTTTTTCTTCTTACCACTGTAAATTCAGAACACACACACAAAAAAAAAAACACAGTAAAGCCAATACATATCTTGCTTTGTTATCGTCCTGCATTCTGTGCTTTCTGAAATCACAAAATGCTAAAACCAACACGAAGAGCTTCTGTTCATGGCAACTCCTTCATGTTCCATACACCGGACTCCCGTAACGAGTCAAAAAGACGTTGGGGACGCTACATGTTTTTGGAATGGTCTATTCTTGTTAGGGCGATAGAGAAGAATATATTTGAAATCGGCATGAAGTTCCACCGCTGGTTACGTGTCTTGAGCAGAGGCAACACGCAGGGACATTGGCGGGCAAATGGGCGACGCTGTACAAGGGTGCTAAGAATCCGGAGATCCAAAGCTTCAACTGAGACCTGAAAAAAAGAAAAAGTAAAACTAGCACAACATAGTTGAGCACCAGTCTTTCACAAAATGAACTGCACATACTAAAGCAGAAGGATGGAACGAAATGTTGTTTGCAATGAAGACAATTTAAGGTGCTGGATCTTATCACCATACGCTACCGTAAAATACCCCAGAAGGGTCCACTTCGTTTAAGCACCCACCATTAGCATTTCCCAAAATTGGGAATTCTGCAAATTATACGTTAAGTGCCCGATTTGATCGGACAAGTGCCCATATCAAGATTAACTTAGTTTTCAGTGGAAGTGGGGACTTCTCCGGTATTTTACGGTAACTAAAGATAAGCGAATTTTGCAGAAACAAAAAACTTTAAAATGTAAAAGCCCCAATGGTTCTGAAGCAAGCATGGCACTTCAAACAAACTGCCTCACTGAATAATAAACACTAAATATTTCAATGGAATGATGCAAGTTGTCTCATTGAAGCTAAACAAGAAAAATGGGGGGAAGTTTCATGTGCCAGACCAACAAAGGGCACCTGGCACGCCCCAGCAGAGGACTAAGGATTAATTTCCACCACCTGGTAATCTATGCAACCGAAATCTCGGCTACACAGTGCCTCCTCCACAATAAGCCTCCGTCAGACTGCGGGCACCTCGACCGGGATTCAAACCCGCCACGTGGGGATCTGTAGGCCGGCGCTGTGCCTAGTAGCCACCGATGCGGTTACATTCAAGCTAGAAATATAAGTATGCCTTGCTGGCAACTAAGTGCAAGTCCCATATTTAAACCTTTAATGAACACAACACGTGCACGTCTCAGCACAAATTACATTTTTGTGCCCCAATGTTATAATGCTTAGTTGTTCGAAAATTGCAAAAATGTACTTGCTCCAGATGTCGCAGGAAAGGACATGCAAGGGCTTTGTTCGTAAAGAAAGTCGAGCTATCTTAGAGTCAACAGGGTGTTATTATCCTCAGTAACGCATGTCGTCTGCAGCGATCAGAAGATTTGGAGGTCCTCATGAGGAGTTGCATGTGAGAAATGTTAACGCAGTACCTCTTAAGCTATACCGAACCAGGAAGCAGGCTAGACGACAACAAAGCAATCTCTAAGATATTGACATATCACTAGGTGCAGAGACTTGAGAACATGTGGCACACGCTTAACATGTACACAGTGCCCAATTGTTCCATCTTGTCAGCATGAAAAAAGTGCTGCTGGGTACCCACCGAGCTACAGGACGGCTGCGCATACCAAATGTCACCGTGACAGTAGCTGCCGAAATTGCATTTCCCGGCGACGAAGCGACACTAACCCAAGAACAAAGCGCTTGCACATTCAAAGATGCCAATACAAAGCTGCATTCTAGTTGAATTTTCAAGCGAGCCAGGAAATGCCACAGGTGAAAATGAGACATTCTGGAGGAACATCCCCACTTTTGGACGGCTCTGCATGCCTCCCGTCACCAACTTCAGTGCATGGAGCACCTCATGAGTTGCGTGCAGCACTGCCAAAGGCAGTGAAGTAAGAAAGCAGCTCACCTAATAGATCTTTCCGGAAAATTCCGGGAGACCTCGCGGAGAGGGGAATTGTGGGGCTGTTCCAATGTACGCTAGTGCCGACTCCAAGACTTTGTATTTCTTGGAAGCGGCAGGATTCATACTCTCTCATTACTAGGAGTTTAGAACGTACAAAAAATAAATCAAGTACAAAAGGAAGCTGTCAAATACTCTGTTTTGCTTTCCTTCTGCCTTCCCTGCATTTCGAGATCACAAAATGTTAAACCAACATCAACTTCGTCTCCGATTCTTGGATAATGTCACGTGCCAAACATCGAAACGTCGCAAAGCATAAAGCAGACGGTGGGGGCGCCATATATTGTGTCACTGCATGCAACTCTTGACATGGAAGTAGCCACAACTCCAATCGCATGCATTTGTTCCATGTTCTTCTATTTCACGCTTCCGCCACCAGGTTCAGCTAGTTTTTGGTGCACATCTGAAGAGGGACGAGCTCCCAGTTTCTCTCCTCCACCTCTTTTCTCCGAGGAGGAGTCACCCTCCGCAAACTTAAAAACACTAGCTGGGTGTCATTGCTCAATTAAAAGGGTTCAGTCATATGCATCCATTCAACCTCGTGAACAGAGTCCTGACGTAAACAAGAACAGCTTGGGGGACGAATTGGGCCGCAACCGAAATCCACGAAAGTCGAAAGGCGTGCCAATGTTTTTGAAAAGCAAGAAAAAAGCGGCTCCTACAAACTCACCGAGGTAGTCGTCCATGAGGGTTCCAATGGCAAACTGTAAAGTAAAAATAAAACAAAAATCAACAGGGTGTCTACCCAATTATTATTCTAAAATTCCCCAATTTTTCCAGGTTTTCCCTGACAATTTCAGGTGAAATTCCCTGACCACTGTAAAGGCAGTTAAATATATGACCTTTAAAACACAAAGGCATGAGCAAATGACGTTTTAGCAAACAGCGACATTTAAGCAAATCAATGTTTTAGCGAATAATGGGGGCGTGTGTTAAAGGGTAACTGCAAAGAAAAAAAAATGTTTTTTTAAACACCCTAATTGAGACAAGCCTGTCACAAAACAAATGTTCCACGAAAAAAATAATTTTTTTAGCAATATTTACGCCACAGGACGTAATTTAGTCGGAGTCAGAACCTCTCCACATTTGAAACTCCCGCTCTTTCGACCCCCGCGGAGGAGAAGTACGCCCCGCCCCTCCCTCTTGGATTTGCTCTTGGGTTGACTTGGCTGCGGAGTTGAACGACGCAGCGTCTCGACATCCGGTAAGATCTGGCAACAATGCACGTTAAACATGGCGCCGGTATTGTTTTGGTTTGACGCAAGGAGCTTATAAGTACTAGGAGGGGGCACGTTGCAATGTTGGTGAAGCCTAATCATAAAAATTTTGAACGATATTGTGCCCAACGTGACCGCACATCTCTCTGGCGATTGGTGCGCGTGACATGTCACGTGCGAGATGGATGGTTGATTGTAGAAGGATTCCTTGCAGGCTTGCGCGCGCTCCATCCGGTAGGTTTTATCAGATCGAAGGCTAGACGAAGGCTAGCTACGGTCACGTGATGTGGTCATGTTGGGCTGATAGGTGAGGAAAGTAAGGAGGAAAATGAGAAAGAGGCGAGGCGCCAAGGAAGCACGCCTTGTGGAGATTACGCGGCTGACGTCTTGCCCTCCCCTACCCTTCTATCCTCCTTGGTTTGACGGGATCCGAGAAGCTGCGCGGTTTGCGAGCACATAGCAAAGACGCGACCGGAGAAGTGCCCCTGTAATGTTCCCGGAAGACAGAAAGTATCATTTGTAATCGTCGTGTGTGCTTTGAGAGCGAAGGGAGTCACAGGGTCCAGGTGTGCGCAACCACAAGCCAACGTTCACGACAGCGCTGCGTTGACTTCGGCGATCTTGTTCTGTCTGGTGCAACACGGCGATGCGACAAAGAACTGAAATGTTCGTGGTGAGTGTGGTGTGGCGTGGTCCGGTGCTTGGAAGTCGACACCCACACTAACACGGAGCGCAAATGGGTTGTTGTGGGGTTGAGGTTCAACGGGTTTAATCCTGTCGTCGTCAGCTGATCCAGTCACACTGGTCCGGGAGGACGCAGCGGGCATTTTTAAAAGTAAATCTTCCTTCGTTCCGTTTCAAAATGTGAAAGATTCCCGACGCATACCGTGAGTAAAAAGCTGCGGGCGTTGTTAACAAAATTACGTCGTTTTAATTGAACAATGGACTCCGAATTGTTGTCGTAAATCTGCCGTTTTTATGCTTCGTGCTGTTGGACTGCGTTTGGACAGCGACGTGTTGCGCTCATCGTGCGGTGTAAATAAATTTGGGCAAGATTTCCTACCTGCCCACAAATGCATGAATTGAGACCATTTTTTAAGTAGTGAACATAGTGCTTCTTTATTTCTATTTTGGGAAGAGACGTGCACTTATTACGGTACAATCACTTAAGAGTTCAGAAATTGCGGAGGGCGAGCAAGCTTTTTGAACTTTGTCTCTTTGCTCTCTGGCACTGCCCCTAGTTTCAAGTTGCAGTTTCAGTAGACATACCAACTAGCAGCCAGCAGGAACAAACTGCTCTAAAGCAGGAAAAAGACTGGAAAGTCGGGACGGTGCGGACTCCCGTGTTTCGTGCTTTTCGCAAGGTGACTGGGGAAGTGCTTTTGCAAGGTACGCGGAATATGCAACGGATTTTGTTATGCCTGTCGTTTGCGTCTCTCCAGCAAAACGAATAACATGATCTACAAAGGCGCAATCACAAGCCAAGATTTACAATAGCAGTACACATTCATTCAAACAACTTTATGTAAGATGGTTCGGAAGCCAAAAAAAAATCTGTCGGCTAACGCAGAATTTGGACGTCCCAAGGCTAATGTGGAAAGCCATTACGTAATAACCTGGCTGTGCCAGGTTCCTTACCTAACAGCTGTGTCTAGTTGCGGACGTTAGGTGCACTCGGTGCGAATCTCGACGGCCTCCGGAGCGATATGACGAGAACGTAACTGGGCACGTTTGTCGCTACGCGAACGCCCAATTGCCTCTAGCCAAATGGCATTCCTTTCAGGGCGACATGGCTGCTGGAAGGCTCGCTGTCGGGATCACTCATCTGACATCTCCAAAAAGTCGGCATTTGCACGCGCAAGCAAAAAAAACAAAAAAACACACGCTAAGCAAGCAAAGAGGAAAACGAAATAACCGCGCTGTGAAAGCCAAAACCCCGCGTCGCTTCCTATCACTAACGCCTGCGACAGCTCCTAAACACACACTACTTCACTTCAAGAAGTCTCAATCAAGCACCTGGGTCAGCACGAAACACTGATCACCTCGGCGAATTGACTAGTCGAGGTAGGCGAGACAGGCGGGTACAGAGACTTCGGCGGCCATGAAAGAATGGCGAAGCTTTTCTTTGTTATGGTATGAATCCAAACGGAAGTGCCCGTCTTGTAAACCTTTTGTAAAGAATAATAACTCTCATAACATGGGTTATTTTTTAAACGTAAAAATATGCCGCTCAAAAGGAAATTACAACATATAACAAAGGTTTAACAACCAAGATCTAAGCTGTCAATCAATCTCTTAGCCAATGAGAAGTATAGCAGCCAATCGGTGCTAAATGTCACGGAACACCAACTTTGTGGCGCGCGATTTAAAACGGACAAAATAGCCGCAAACTAAAATCAGCCTCACGCAATAAATATTGCTGTAAAATTTTTTTTTTTTTTCTCGCGGAAAAATTGTTTTTTGACATGCTTGTTCAAATTAGGCTGTTTAAAAAAAACTTCTTTTCTTTGCAGTTACCCCTTAACCCCTCCCCCCGCGCTGCGTTTGCGCCACTTCAGGGCGATAGTCTGCGGCGGCTCATTAGAAAAATGTGAACCCACTTGGCCCACCCATATGCCCCTTTGTGGCGACCGACTATTCACTAAAGTCTCATTCGGTGAAACGCTGGCACTCGCTAAAATGTCATTCGATCAAGTGAGTGCCTCCCCAACACAAGGCATTGAGCATTGAGCACTGTGAGGATCATTTTAGGCGGACTTAACCCAACTTGCACATTCCAAAATATTTGAGTTCGTCCAGTCCGGATTAAACAAGCACTTTTTTGACGCCGACATTGTCAGTGAAGAGGCTACTGCCAGAAACACAATAAAAACACGACGCTCAACCACACAGCTTCATAACCGAATGGCAGCATGGCCACCAGATGCACAATTTCGGATACTTTCGGTTAAGGCTTAGATTGGATTGGGGTCTGCGGCTTTCCTATTTGTTACTAAATCTACTAGCTCTAACTGGATCTGGCCTAGTGCCGTGCCCTCAATCCAATTCAATCCAAAGCTTGGACTGGATTTGTCGGCTGTTCCCTTTGCATCGGTTAGCACTCTACATCGGGTGAGCAGAGCCCGCGCTCCCGTCTAAGCAGAATTTATTGCCTATTTTTCTGCCCACAAGTCCTCAAGTCTTTGCTCAGGGCACTCAATGGCGTTTCCAGCTCATTTTCCAACTGTGGCTCACTTTTTGACAATATCCGTGACAATTTTCTGATTTTTCCCAGTAATTAAAATTTCCCTGATAATTCCCGGTTTTCCCAGTTGCTAGACACCCTGATTAAGTATCAGTGTGCTTTACTACTATGAAATTCTAAAAGCACACTCACTCGCAGTGCGGATATTTATGAGAAAAGATCAGGTGGGCAATCTTTTGAGACGAGACAATACAAATTGGTACGAAAACGAGCGATAGACACACCGACACTCACTACAAACTCTCATGTTACGACCAGCAATGCACCGAGCAGTCGTCTGCTTCTTGCGCAGGAGTTGTGGTGACGTCAGAACGACGCCAAGCTCTGATTGGCTTTGTTTGGAAGGACAGTGGGTAGACCTGAATGCTGGATACCTTGAGGTCTATCCACTATTTTTTACAATCAGCCAATAAGAGCTCTGCATTCTGACATCATCGCAAACCCTGTGCAAGAAGCAGACAAACTTGTGCTCCGCATAGAGCAGCCACAGCAAACTCGCATTCCACAGTACTGTTTCTTGACCTATTGCATGCGATTTCATCGATACATAAAGAAAACTTTCCGTGTGGCTAACGTCAATCATGACATCTGTATGGATAGCCCATGCAGCAGTTGATGCTGTATTTACTCATCTAATGAGTGGATTTGCATAATAAATTACCCCCACAACAGTCGTCGAAATTTCTAGTTCTTTTTCCCGTGTGTTACGAATGGGAGCCCGAGTTCGGATGTGCGAGGATTTAACTCCATTCACTCCATCACTAGTTCGTGCACCCGTGCGTTCTCTCCCAACGCTCTCAACCATTATTTCCGAAGGAAAGGGAATGCTATTTCGTCTGCGATCTCATTTGCGTCACGACAAACTAGAACCAATAATATCAGCACAGGTGAAACCAATCGCAAAAGAGCTGCAAGACAGCTGCAGATTTGGTGAGGTCACGAGAAACGAGGGTTTGCCCCATTTACATTTCCGCAATTTTGCAACGACATGAACATCATTTTCCTCAGCTGGTTTGATGGTGCTGCAGTTTCCCGATGTGCTGCTCAGCAGGTTACACGTGCAGTTATAAGCTGCAAGTTGTCGAGTATGCCATTCAACATGGAAACCAAGCCACTGAAAGACATCTTGGTGTTGACAAAGTCTATGTGTGGTACTGGAGAACGCAGTACAAAAAGCAAAAGGCTACAAAGAAAACTAATTACTGTTATGCCTTCCAAGGATCAAAGGATGGAAAGTTTCCATGCATTGAAGAAAAAGTCCTCGAGCACGTCAGGAGTCTCGAGAAAGAGGCTTCCGCCGCGCTATACGAGTTGATACAGAATCAGACACGACCCAATGTGAGGACACATTGCATCTTGTCCCAAGTTCTTCTCGAAAGGATGACGCTTCCCAAAGGCAAGTTTCTGAACGGCATCCACATCCACGTTCGAGAAAGAGGGTAGGTGTCAACGGGACTTACGAGCGAGTGAACACAACAGCGTGCAGTGTGCGTGGAAGAAGTGATGCTTATCTCCGCACTAAATGATCGAGGAAGAAGTCTACAGCACTGAACAGGAACTTTTGTATGTCACCTGTTTTGTTGGGTGCCTCTCACCAAGAGCTTGGCGATGCCATAAAAAGCACCCGCAACAAGTGCACGCTGCCGTGAATGTGTCGCATTTGCGATCCTCCCCTCTCTCATTCCTTCGCCCCCCTTATACGGTCGTATATGAATAAATCGAATGTGGGCATATAAAATTATTGCCTATATCGAAACCCCGAATGGCGAATTTAAAACAAAGGCATCGACTTATATTTTTGGTCGGCTCATATTCGAGTAAATACGGTAGTCTCGGTGCCACGCGATTACCGAGCCAACAAACGAGCCTGGATGACATGAGAGCTATTTTCCGAGTACCCCTTCGGGTGGACGGTCAGATGCGGAAGGACAAGGGGAGACTTCTCTCGACCATCGACAACCGCTCAGCTCGTACAGTTGACGTCCGTCTCACAAATGTGCGCCTGGAGTTCTTGCCCCCTTAAATGCACTTTCCTGCCCCAGCCTTTAGATCGAGGCATCATTGGGCGCGTTAAGTCCGTGCTCCGGAGCGGGAGAGTTTGGCGCTCCCTTCACTAAACGGACAGGAGTGCCACAGGAGACTGACACTCGAGCGCACTCTTCGTGCACCGAGAATTTCTCGGAGCGCGAGTGACTTCTTCGCGCTCCGTGGCGTCACGTAAACAAACAAGATGGCTGCGCTGCTGTTGAGACCGTCGAGACGGAAGGCGTAGCCGGGCTGCTGCCCCTCTTCACTTGATTAGTGCTTAATACAGCAGGTAAAAAGGATTTCATTTGAAAGCCAAGACAGCAATTAGCGTTCCGGAAAAGGTCTGCTCGTGCATCTCGCCTGAAAAAGAAATTCATCTATCAAACGGTAGCGTGCCGATAGCACAGCGACAGAAAAGTTGTCGAGATGAGGAGACATTCGGACCGCTCTGTCCCTTTTATAATGCTTAGCCCAGCGAATAAAGATATTTGGATTTGAAAGCCAAAACATCAGTGAGCGTTGAGGAAAAGGTTTGTTTGTGCGTCTTGCCAGAAAGCGAATTGATCTATCGAACGATTGTGCCGATAGCTCGGCGACAGAAAAGTTGCGATGAAAAGAGTCCCACTGCCCTGCTTAGAATGCTTAGCCCAGCTGCAGCGAATCAAGATACTTAGATTGGAAAGCCGAAACACCAGTTAGCGTAGCTGGAAAGGTTTGTTCATGCATACCGCCTAAAAACGAATTGACGTGCTATCGAACGACGGTGTGCCGGTATCGGCGTAGCTTCTGTCTTGCTGCGAGACTGAACCTAAGGAACCAGGGAATCTCTGACAAATTTGAAGGTTTCCCCCGCCGACGAGCGGGTTCAAGAATGTTCTTTAATTTAAATCGGAACAGCATGCATCGTCAATAAATAGATCGGCCAAGGTAACCTTCCACACATGTGCACAAAGACAGTCTTCAAACCTTTCAGGAATATTAAAACGTTCGTAGAAACTTCATAACGTCGCTCTCTCTTGCTTTCGACTCTGCCACTCCACACGGGCCTAATCATTTACAGTAAAACCTCGTTAATTAAACCCCCGCTAATTCGGAAATTCAAATCATTTGAACTGCCGAGCCGGTCTTATCAAACGTGTGTATTAGTCAATGGCACCAAACGCTCATTAATTCGGAGGGAATGTGGCGCGCTATGGTTAATTCGGACGAATTCGGCAGGTGGCGCAAGCTACCGTCCGTTCCGAAGGATATGACCGCTATCCATCCGAGGTGCGCACGTGGTTGTTCCGGTTTTCCCATGGTTCTTCGCTCTTCGGGTTCTCTGTGTTTCGCACCAGTTTTGCTCTGGATTGTCGTGCATCAGTGCGCTACTCTCCTGGCATGGAAGCGGCACAAGTACAGCTGCAACGGAAAAAGAGTAGCACAAGTGACTGACGACCGGAGCGGCAAAATCGCAACACGCGGTGCTATTGTTCCCGAGCGCGTCGATAGCGAGAGTGACACTCCCGTTTCGTGCCTCAGCGCGGGGTGGCCGGCAGAAAGCAGCCCATCCTAAAGCCCGCACTTTAACAGCTCGCTTATCCCTCAATCTTTTGTCGGCCACCCCCGCGTTGAAACACGTAACGTGACTGGCACTCTCGCTATCGGCGCGCTCGGGAAAAATAGCGCTGGGTGTTCCGATTTTGCCGCTCCGGTCATCGGTCAGTTGTGCTTCTCGTTTTCCGATGCAGCTCTATCAGTCCAAGAATTTAGCGACGAAAGTGGAAATACTGAGGGCCTTGAAGGACGGCGTCTCGCGACAACAAATGATGGAAAGTTACGACGTCAAGAGAAGCACTTTGGCCACGTACGTGAAAATTGAGGCCGAGAACCTACAGGCTTTCGAAAGCGAGAAAAAACGCGAAAGAAAGCGGCTGTGGAAGGTGGTGCACCCGAAACTAGAAGAGGCCATGCTGTGCTAAATCGTCAGCGCACGGGATGCGTAGCTCTGACAGTCCGAGTGCAATGGAGCACTCGACCGCGCTAGGGAAAGTTGCCGTCTCCGCCCAAATGTCGTCCAGAAAGCAGGCGGCAGTAACAGATTTCTTCTCAAAATAAAGGTATGTCACAGGGAAACGTTTTCGCACAGTTTTCTTTGTCCTTTCGATATTTCGACTTTCGGATAATTCTGACATTTTTTCCGGTCCCATGAGATCCAAATTAACGAGGTTTTACTGTATCTTGGAAATATTTTCGGCTTCTGCCACCCGTATCCACGGTCGGAAGGAGCTTGTGTGGCCCGTCGATAGTTTCTGGCCGTGTTCCAAAACTTACTCGATCTAACTCTAGGGTAAAGGTGGTTATCAAAAACCTACCAGCGCCCAGCGTTCCTCCATTTTTGTTGCCACGTGACATAATCCGCCAGGGTAACTCGGATCCATTCGAGTAGGTTTGGAACGCAGCCTCGGTGTGTCGCGCTCCTGCACGCCATGCGTCGTTTAGTTGCCGCGCTCGGAGTATGAAACTCGAAACGTCGGAGTAGGAGTAAAGGAGCGCCGACTTAACGCGCTCATTGAGAGCATAAAGGCGCACTCTTGGAAGCGCCTCGTTCGGCGGCCGCCGATTAATCTTCGACTAAAGTAGTCTGACGGTCGACTGAAATCGACCGTCAGAGTCCAACAGGCCATGGAGATGTTTGCTGGGGCATGGTGGAGCGTCACGCCAACATGAAAATGTTGGTGTGACGCTTCTGAAAACGCCAGTCCAACCAGAAGATGGTGATGATCCCAGTGATGTGATTGGCCTAAGCCATTTTGGAGCACCTTTCGGAGCAGCCAAAACAGTGTTTTGGAGCAGCAAATGTGGCCTTTGGAGCAGCCAAAACATTGTTTTGGAGCAGCAAATGTGGCATTTGGAGCAGCCAAGACAGTGTTTCCGAGCAGCAAAAGTGACTTTTGGAGCAGATAATCTTAGAAAAATAAAAATATTTGTTTTAAGTGCTGTACAAACAGAGGGCACTTTGTGTTGTGTTGTGTTCGGATGTGACGTGTTGTGACGGCTTGTTTTTTTTACTGCTGAGACATCCCACAAGTGTATAATGCTGTAGACATTGCCGAGCAATTCCGAAAAACCGCTTGCCGCCGCTTTACTGCATGGTTCCCTATACCCGCTTGCCACCGTTTTATTGATACCCGCTATAGGTAAATGAGAAACAAACTGCACATATTAAAATTTATCAGAAAATTACCAGCTTAGTAGTAAATATTACAGCGTTAGGTTGACTAGTTATATAATAGATTGAAGCAGTCTCCAACTGATGAAACACGTGACCACTGCAGTGTAATGCAGAATTCTCGCGCGAGCGGAGATGGCTGTTCGATCGAAACCATGCCACTCCGCTCCGTCGCCAACTGGTTCCCAAAATTGTACACAAAATGTAACTGCCCAGCATACGACAAAAACAGTCCAGCGGCACGTGCTTGTGAGGTCGGCTGGCGAGCTATACAAGCTAAACGCACAGAAAAAAAAAAAAGAACATGAGCACATCGATGCAAGACATCACGAGCCAGCCTCAAAACGTTTGTTCTTGGAGCGCTTTGTGCAACGACTGAACTCAAGGCAAACAAGCGCGCTGTGCGGGTTCAGCGTGCAGACATTCCCTCCTTTGCTTTAGCTCACTTCTCTTCACCAACTTTATTTCGCGGTAGATTTGGAAAGAAAGCCCACCGAGAGAAACCTAGGTTATCAATACTTCGACACAGCAGTTTTTGAGTTAAAGAGGGATTTTTGTAGTAACGTATGATCTAAACAAGAACAGGGATTTTTATGAACATGCGGCGGTACTTAGTTTCATTTTAGAAAGCGCCATATCTGCATCGACGTGGGGACGGCAACACCCGACGTCGCGCTACCACAGTGACTGGAAGGCAGGAACCAAATATTGTTTTCCCATGGCCGTTGCTTTCAGGAACGAGTGCTTCAGCTCACAAAGTAACTCCCGCCGTGCAAAAACATGGTTTCGTTTCAGAGCATGAAGGCATGGCTGGTACCCGGCACGCTAGCGTAGGAGCGTCCGCACCACAGTTCCGCGTCTGTCGTTGAAAAATATTTTGAAAAAAAGGTGCGAAACGAGACCCACGAGACGACGAGAGCACGAAACCCGAGACGGCGGGAAAACCAGGCAAGACCGCGTGGACAATTGATGCAGGGTACTATGTGTCGGGCGGCCGCTTGCGCCACAAACACACGCATGCTCAATTACGGTACTCAGTCCAGTTTCGGTTTTGAAAGGCAACTGAAATTGTTTTTTTCTTTTTTGGCGCAGGCTTGGCGCAGATTACCCTTATTTTGGCAAAATGTAGCAGGATGTAGCAGGGTTAGCCCCTTGGCGCAGTTTGGCGCAATTGGTGCAGCAATCACATCACTGTGATCCAGACGAAAGCAACGCAAGCAAACTGTGGAGCAAAGTCACCGAGGAGCTTGCCATGGACACCTTGGTGGAGTTCGAGGATTACGAGCGGTGCAATGACACACCGTGGATGTCGGCGGAGTTGACGACCGACGACTATCTGAACAACGTCCAGGAGGAAAACTGCAGCGTCGAGGACACCCAGAACGACGAAGGCGCAGAGGCAGCGTTCGCAGATGGACAGGAAGAATCCATCTCTGCGTCCGATGTCCTGAGTGCCAACGGCAAGTTGCACACATTCCTTGGTAGCTGAACCCATGTGACTGATGCGCTTCACAAAAACATAAACGACATGGAATCATTCATCCTGCACCCACTAAAACAAGATTACAGATTTTACCAAATTAATTTTCAGTGCCCCATCCCGTGTAATGCTTTTTGATTGGAGATGACCGAGTTTCATTCCATTGTAAAAGCAGGTTATCGTTTTCAGTCAATTTTATTATAAGTGCTGATGTCAGTTTTTCCCTATGGCGATATTTCAGAATAACGAACGAGTTTTGGTGGTTCCGTGAAATTCGTTATGGTATCAAGATTTGACTGCATTTTCATGTTTTTCTCATCGTAGCCTCAACTATTTTCCTGCCACGTGACCACTCACCAATTCACTCGTTGCTCCGCTTAAAACGTTTACTTAGGATGTTGTGAAGCGGATTTCCAAAACAAAACGTCACATGGTCCTGAGATTTGTCTGCCATCTATATTCTGCAGCTAAGCGTGAGCTCAAGAGATTGCCTCGTTGTCGCTTGAAGCAGGCGAATAACTTACAATGTCAGATGCATCAACCCTGGTTCCAACGATCTTCAGCCGTATCTCGTCGTCCTGCTGGATGATGACATCCTGGGAAAGAACGAGCAAAGTTAGAAATTGCATGTCAGCAGCTTTCTTTGATAAAAAATAAAAGGACGATGGAGTTATTTTTTCGTGTGGTGCAGCACAAGAATGCCCACTGTAACTTTTATACAGAAGATACAATATGGATGAAGGGTTTTCTCAGAAAAAATAGTCAGAGTGCAGGCGAGCTGGTGTAAGTTGAACATGATTGTAAACCTGAGACTGGGGCAGGAAAGAGAACACAACAGAAGGTAGAAAAAGAGGAGGCAACGTCTCAAGGCTGAGACGTTGCCTCCTCTTTTTCTACCTTCTGTTGTGTTCTCTTTCCTGCCCCAGTCTCAGGTTTACAATCATGTTTTCTCAGACTTGCATGACATAAAAATGGTTCTCGTCAATCGTTTCCAAGAAACGGACAAATTTCGTAAGGCTTGCTGAAGTTGCTGTCAGAAGCCAGCATAACCCCAAGCAATATGCAAGCATTCTCTTGACTCCAGCGTCATCCTCAGTTTGAGATTTCAAAAATTTGTAGCTGTTCAATCCCCTTGTGGGACTGAAATGCTTCTAATTTTATGGAAAGGGGAAAAAAAAAAGTACAGTAGAACCTCATTGATACGTTCCCGGTTTCTACATCTTCCCGGCTTTCACGTTCAAAACCGCCGGTCCCGCCGAGCTCCCAGCTCTTGTATTTTACATTTTCCCGGATTATACATCTTTTTCCGCGGTCCCCCAAGAAACGTACCAACGAGGTTCTACTGTATGTGCAGAAAAGCAACTCAAGATGGTAAGAGACCACTTCAGTTGTACCTGTTAAATAGGAGGTATACGTTCCGGTTTTAACCGAAAAACACCGATAACCATCCGCCGGTGTCGAAAATACAAAATCGGTTAAAACCGAAAAACACTGGTTCTTTCATATTTTCGAGCAAGCGGTTGTTTTTTTCACCGAAAAAGTCCTGTATACTTTCCGATTTTAACCGAAAAACATCAATAAACATTCGCCAGTGACGGAAATAAAAATCATAAAAAAAAAAAAATACCGGTTTCTAAATATTTTTTTCTAGCAATGTTGTGTTTTTTTCACTGAAAAAGTCATACGCAAACTTCCGTCAAACACATTATCTTACCAGGAATCATACACTTTGCCTGTCTTTCTTTTGTGACCTACATGGTCTTGGACTCTTGGAGGACAGTAGCTTTGTTCCACTGTTCTCCAAGGTCAGCGGTCCTCCTTTGCCGCCGAGCTTGAAGATTACTATCAGTGGCCCGAGAGGCCAGTCACAGCTGGCCAGTACTGTCCCAAGCATCGTTGGACGTTTTGGGGCTTCCCCCCGTGTCTCACACAAATGTTGAGCGGGTATTTGCGAAATTGTGCGTCGTCAACAGGAAGGAGCGAGCGTCATTGACGGACACGAGCCTAGGAATGTGTGCTTTCATATACTAGAATAATCGAGTGTGAAAGAGATTGTGTAAAATATGTAAATAAAATTTGGACTGTTTTTCGTCTCCAGTGGTAGCTTACATTCGCAATTTTTCCCCCAATAATAACCGTTTTTAGCGTCTGGACGAGAGAATTCACCGAAAAGCACCGGTATTGGTGAAATACATAAACACCGATAAACATCCGCCGACTTTTGTCATAAATAAACACCGGAAAGTATACACCCTACTGTTAAAGCAGCTGCTAACCAAGAAATAAGAGAAATGGGGTATTAGAAACTGATCATCAGTTGCTACTGCTTTAAGGCCCGTTCACACTCTTGCGACCTCTTAAACCTGGATTGCTTAAAACTTCTTAAACCAGAGGACACACTGGCGCCATCTATTGGGTAGCAGTGTAAACTCTGCGGTCCGGCATATTTTTTTTATTTCTCTCGCGCATTATCCTTTTTTTCTTGGCTCGAAAAACTTTTGTCAATGTTATAAACGAGCCTTTCTATGGGTATTACGCACATTTGACCTCGGAAATCCCGCAAAACCTTCGCTCTTGTAAAATGCAGTTCCAGGGTCACCGCATAGATGGCGCCACAATGCCAGTGTGTCCTCTGGTTTAATAAGTTTTAAGAGACCCAGGTTTAAGAAGTCGCAAGAGTGTGAACGGGCCCTTAGGCTTAAAAGTGAACTGCAGACGTGCCATTTACGCAATGTCAGGGAAGGGAACTGGGCAAAGCAGCTTTGGAGCAATATTGGGAGCAGAAAAAACTGCAGTTTGGAGCAGGCTGTCAGCGGCAAAAAGGAGGCCCGGGAGCAAGTTGGGAGCAGCATACGAGTTTTAAAGGGCAACTCTGCTTCATTTTTGATATTTAGAAAACTATGCAGCCCTCTTCAGTATCATATAGGAAGACCCCATGTCAAATATTACGATCTAATTCCGTCTATATATTTAATAAACTGGCCAGAAACCTTTCAAATGAGCCAAGTCGCCGAAATCTGCCAACTCTAGCGTGCGACGTGAGGCGCAATCGCCAGCGCAATCAATGCGACGGAGTTGGAACGGCCAACGTTGACCCACTACGTCAGAGGCATGACTACGTCATTCTCACGTTTTGTTTGTTTTTATTTAGAGCGAAATTGAACGATGACGTCATGAGTTTCTCCTCCCGGTGTTGGCTCAACAGCGTCCACGTGATCACTGTAACGCGGATGCGCTCGTTTGCGCTGCCCTGCGCGCTTATCGGTCTGTTTCTCCGCTCCCCCTCTCCTCTTTCGTCTTCTCCCCTTTCCCTCGCCCCCTCGAACGTCACAAGACCACGTGGTTCGACGTGACGTGGCCATGACTCTGTCGACACGAGACCAATGTTGCCTGACGCAACCGATGTTTCGGTTTCGGTATCAGCTGATGTTTAAATTAAGATTACAGTCGCCGACCGATTTTTCGGACTCCGATAATTCGGACTTGTTCGATATTTCGGACCTAAAGGCGGAACCGTGACTTACCCCATAGAAATAGAGTATATTCACGACCAATGTTTCGGACAGCTTGAAGTCCGAAAGTTTGATTATTCGGACAAAATCGTCGCGAGCGATCGGCGGAAAACACCATCGAGAAGCGGCCATTTTGAATTATATGTTGTTGGCTGCAAATGGATTGGCTTGGCTTGGCAGCGCTACTTGAGTACTCTTGAGTTTTACCACTAGGTGACGCTATGCTAGCCCTTTTTTTCCATTTAGCTGCACGTCATCATCATTATCGTTTTGCTTTGTTTTTCCGTTCCTTCGCGTCGTCAGTCGCCATTTTGCGCTCATGGATTTGCGCCACTCATCTTGTTCGGACAACGTTGGCTTGGACGTCATGGCCCCATCTGTTGTTCTGCCACCGCGATGTGTCGTTAAGAAGCGCAGAAAGTACTCGACCATAACGCTAGAAAAGAAGGCAGCGATTCTCAAGCTAACAGAAAGTTGCCGAACGGAAACGGAGGTGTAATCTGAAACGAGGCACCATTTACGGCTTTTTTAAGCCCACTTGGAAGTAATAAAGGCAAGTTTTTCAATCTGCCGATTTTTAGGACTGCTCTATTATTTGGACCTTTTTTCGGTCTCCGCAAAGTCCGAATAATCGGTCGGCGACTGTACACAAATATACTCCACATTTCGCGATTCCGAAGACGTAGAGCTGTTTAGTAGTGCTTTGTGCAATGGAATCACATGTAAACCTAGATTTTTCGGAATTGAGCGGAGTTGCCCTTTAAGAATGCTAAAATAGAGCCTAAATGTCACCTGGTTTTCAAAACTAAAAAAAATATGGCAAGCAGATAACTCCATGTGAACTTAACGGTACTTTCAATAAACTTTTTAGTTGCAAATATTTTTCACAAAAATTTGGAGCAAATGACACAAAACATATGAAACAAAATTGCAGATGACATTATGACACATGACAAAATCGACTTGCAAAGAGGAAAATATAAACAGGTACAATTAGCTTTAATTTCTCAGCATTGACTAGTAAGGTGTACAGAAAAATAAAATGCAGGCACAAAAATGGTTTTTCATTCTTCAGTGACTTGAATAAGATAATAAATGTCCTTGCACATGTACATCTGTTTGGGGATTCGTCAATTGATCACGGATACACTTCATTTTTTCAAGATTCTGAGCGAATTTCGCATTAGCCTCCGCTACAGCACTCGTCCAGACCCAATCTTCTCTATTTTTTTTTTTTTTTTTTTTGAGACCCGACTTACTTAATGACTGCGCAGGCTCAAACATAGTCCACAAACAGATGATGCCCCTGTTCAGGTTGTCGCTCTTCTTCCTGAAGACGAGCTCTCTTCGTACTTGCTTCCCTCGCATCGCTGTTCTTCCTCTTCTGCCTCTCGTCGTCTTGCTTTTCGACCACTAGCCTTTCTGTGTAAATTTTACGAGACTTCTTCGCAGCTTGCAGTAAATGTGCCGCCAAAGGCACTGTCGTGACAGCACTACCAAATCGCTCGAGGCAGCTCTTAACTTCGTGCATACCGTCTTGCGTCTTGAAAGCGCAATCAGCACAATCCTGATCTGACAGCTCGTATCTTGCTCCGTCATACGCCTCACTGCTCACTCGCCTTTGTTCCAGAGTTTTCTGCGCGGGGCCACGGGGCAGGCCAATGCGGGCTGCGGGATTGCAATAGTTACACGTTTGCTCCACTATTTAGATCTTCAGATGAAGTGACTCCAGGACTTCAGAAAAGCATGGCGAGCATGCAGCAATGGCAGCCAACATTGGTGGCAGCAACCTTCAGATACAGATCTTCGAATTCGGATCCACTGACGTCCCACTTGGGCCGGACGTTCCGGAGTCAATGCGGCCAACAGACACTGCGAGACAGCTAATTTCAACGAGGCTCGTTTATAATTTCAGTTTAGGAACACCTTGGCGCAATTTTGTTTTTATTTATACTTTTGTATCAGTGTGGCTCATTAAAGGTCATTAGGCGCACAGTGGCACAATTGGCGCGGCAGTTCCATCCCTGCAATGTTTAATCTTCAAATAACTTGAATTCACATACCACTGGGCACCACATTTGTTCCCAGTGCCGTGCTTCGACACAGTGCCCAAGCCCCACCATTTACGACGCTTGCATTTTCCTTGCGACTTTTTGGGCTCGGTATTTCCCGCGGGAACGATTTGGCATTTACACAAAGATATTCAAGAGGCACGATTTTGACCTGCGACGACGACGTAAAATGGGTCCAACAAGAATGGTGCCAAATGGCGACCGCAACCGCTCAGTTTCGGATGCTCGAAACTCCAATCAGCACACTGAATACCAGCCCTCGAATTGGCGGAAGTGAGGACTGTAAACCATTAGGCGGAGCACACTGCCAAACGCCTATGCCACGATGCTTCACTTTTTGTAGCGTGAGCTACACTGGCCAAGGTTGAGCACTTTCGCGTGGCTCGCATAATGAGCCGTGCTCCGTGCTGCGCAAACGCGAGGAGCAGTGACGTTACACGGCGCACAGCTGGCGCGCCAAAGACGTCGCCGCCGCGGGCTCCGCCGCCACCGCGAGCGCCTCGCCGGTCTGTGCAAGCGCGAGGAGCAGTGACGTCACACGGAGCACACCTGGTGCGCCAGAGCCGCCGCCGCCGCCGCCGCCGCCGCGGGTTCCACCGCCACCACGCGCGCCTCGCCGGTCTTTGCATTCCAGAGGAGTGACGTCATAGCCGCGACAGACGAGAGCACACGCTGAGGGAAGCTATACAGACGCTAGTTTACGCCCGTGGAGTGTACATGATGGAAAGCTAGGAGGCCGCTTCACGTCACCATTAAATGGTCGTGTCTCGCCGACGCTATCGGAAGCGCTTCTTTTGTGGTCGCGTCTCGTGGACGCTACAGCTCCCCCTGGCCGAGAGAAACAGACCTATAGCCATGAAGAAGGAGAGCGAAATTGCTCCTCAGCGGCGCAGAAGAGCGGCGAAGCTTAACTCGGATCCCGAAGTAGTTGCCCGGCAATTAGCGGTTGAGCGTAGGAAGACCGAACAGAAGAAGACTAAACGTGCTGTGGAGACATCGGAGCAAAGGGAGGAACGTCTAGCAAAGCGGCGTCGTCAGGAGGCTGAGCGACGTGCCCGACCATCTCAGCAGCAGCAACAAGAAGCCGTCGATGACGTAAAGGCTCGCCGATTGACTGACTATATGGTGAAACTTAGCAAAAGCGCCAGTGCGACTCGGACCTTCGAGACGGACTTCGTAAACAATCCGTTTGGATATGTGTGCGACGTGTGTGAAAGACTGTGGCACATGAAAGACTTGACACTGGTAAGTAGTGCCATGCGTGAAACGTCGAGTTTAGCGGCGCTGCCTGAGTGGGGTGAAACCGTGGCGCAGGTTTGTACAACGTGCAAGAACTTTCTCGTTAGGCAGAAGATTCCACCCTTTAGCGGTACCAATGAATAGCCGCTTGATAGCGCCTCTCATTTTGTGCGCATAAGCCCACGCTACGTATATCCTGGCATAGCCGAGCTAAGCCACTGCAATTTTTTTGTCTCTCCCTCTACCCCCCAGGAGAAAGCGAACAGTGTGGCGGCCCTATCGGACGAATGACTTACACCGGCATATCACTGTGGTCAGAGTTATTATGTATCTGAGTCACAAATAAAACGACGTCAAGTTTGAGCATTTTATGCTCTAGAACACAAAAAATATGAAAACACCAAAATTATCTAGATAGACAGGTTCAGCCATAGAATCAATGCACAATAATTTGCATAGCATCACACAGAGTGCAACACTTTTAGCATGAACGAACAATTGCCAGATTTAATGTATGTGTCATCAAACGATACAGCTTCCACAAAAACTACTTGTGTGGTAGGAAGTAATCATTCAGGGCAGTAACCTAAGCAGTAAAGTTTGGTGTTTATTAATACTCTATCTGATCCGAGTAAAATGAACAAAAGTGTTGATGTCGTATTCACACTGAGAGGCACTCTCAGTGCAGTGCATTAATAAAACTGTCACACTGGATCTATTCCTGTCAGTACTAACCAAAACTATGAATACAGCAACTTTAGATTCATAAGTGTTTACTGTACGCCGCAGAAGAGCAAACGTAGAGTGCTGTGAAGGATGAAAAGACTCACCTCATCTTGCGTTCTGTAGCACGGTGGATTGGAATTGGGGTCAAACTGCATGTCCGATGGAATGGACTGCAAATAAATGCACACTGAATCACTCTACAGACAAGAAAATAATTACGAGGCAAACATTAAAATAAAGAAAAAAGTGAGGGTCAATTGACTCCTGGTTTAGTATGGCCTATTATTTATTTATTTATTTCACATACCATCAGTCCTATGGAGGACTATAATAGGTGTGGGTTATTCAACAATATGCAATACAACTACAGATCAACATTAGTAAAGCGGCCAATTAAACTGCATGAAAATATTACGCAGCTCAAGTTTGTTATCAATGATAGCGGTACCACAAAACACACAACCAATATGCCATGACCCAAGAAGCCTAATACAGTTATAAGCGTCATTGTAGGAATCGCTACACGCGCAAAACAAACAAAGTGACTGAAAAAAACAACAGTCTCGGGGAGTCGATTCCAATCACTGATTGTCCCAGGCGAAAGTTAATACTAAAACAATCTTTCAAGCATTGGTACTGCTGAAGTGTGTGGCTACGCTTATTTCTGGATTTCTGGATATTCTTGACTCATACAATGTTAGATAGCGACTTTTGTTCATTAAAAGCATATCATTCTGTATCATAAAGAAATGTTTCAGTCATTTATTGTTCTATCGATATTAAAGTAAGGGGAGGTTTACCCTAGAACACATTCAGTAGGGCAATCCAGTCTCCAGAACTTGGACAAAACAAAACACAAAGCCAGCCGCTGCACTCTCTCCAAGTTTAGCATGTCATAATTTGTGTGGGGATACCAAACTTCTGCCGCATACTCTAACGGTGGTCGCACCAACTATTTATAAGCTGTTAGTTTGGTACCAATAAAACCTTTTTTCAAGGTTTGTTGCAGGAACCAATCTTGAATTGCTGTGCAATGTCTGAAATTGTGAAATCTTGAAATGCCGTGCAATGTCCGACAAGAACTGCATCGACTGCGCGATGCACGGTATTGGTACCCGCGATGAGCGAGGTTGCGGCGGGTTCCCGGGTGTTTATCGCATTGTGGAAATCAGAGTTTGCCATGTCCCCGATCTGCGCGTGTGACATTGGTCCTGATGACTTGAGAGTTTGTGGTCAGTTCCTACGTGTTTGTCGCACCGTGTAACGAAAATATGTTGCATCCGCGACTTGTGGTAGCGGTTCCCGTGGTGTGGGAGTTCGCAGCGAGTTCCTACATACTTATTCCACAAAACCCGAGTTTACCAAGTCCGCTACTTCCGACATTGGTTTCTGTGGTATGTAAATTCGTAGAGAGATTCCACATGTTCAACGCACCGTGGAACGCAAATTTGCCATGCCCGCAATTCGCGGTATCAGTTCCCATGTCATGTGTCCGATAGCAAATGCCCCCCTACAAGCTTTTACCTCTCATTTTCGACAATATCCTGCAATTGCATCCCCGAAGATCGCACACAATAAACTGTTCACCATTTATCCCTTCACTACAGACAGGCGCATAATCAATCGTAATTCACGAGATTTACCAAGTGGCACGGTGAATCTGCAGCCCGAGTCGCTGCTCGTCGTCTCGGGAAGGAGGCGAACGGGAGTGCAAGCAGCTTGACTAAGCACGACTAACGGGAGCCTGCAGTAGCAGGGAACCGTCGGCACGCACAGTTGGCTCCCAAACGACAAAGCGCCCCGTGTGATCTCACAACGTCACAGGGCAGATCGCAGCACTTCAACGGGTGGCGCAGCAGGTCTACAACGTTACGACTGAGGTGCTCGGATAAACGAGACAGTTTGCGTCCCGTTGTCGGGGCACTACGACTGCCGCACATGAATGAAATGAAGTGGGAAAAGTTTCACTCACGTGTCTCGAAATGAAGCAGGACAGTGGGCCGATCTCGGTGAACAGGCCAACCTGCATCGGCGTAGGGGGAGCGGGCAAGAGACCTCAACACACCGGCACAGCATTGAATGCAGAAAGAATTGTATGTGCACCACAAACACCCAACTCTGATTCTCTGGGAATAGGGTGACCATAATCCTCGAGGTAGAAAATGGGACACTCAGGTTTTGGAAGGCGAGGGGTAGGGTAGAGGCAAAGCGAAATAAAAATTGTGCTACTATCGTAATATGCCTAGAGAAGCCCCACCCCCAAAAGATAGCCCACCCCTATTTTTTAGCATGACTTGAAATTTTCTTCAGAAACACCGAAAGATAGCCCACTTTCAGTAATTGCAGGGCCCAGGCCAATGGTGACCTCGGCAAAAACGGTGTTACTTAACGAGGGCAGGAGATAAGCGAACATTGCTGACTGGGAAGGACAGACGTCTTTGGTTCACTGCCCCTTCCTGTGATCACAAGTTTCAAGGGTCGCAAAATCTTAAAACTAGCATTTTTTAAAATTTTTTTTTTGTACACTGAAAGTTAGGTCATTTCTTATTTACATTTGATTTGCTATAGATTTTAGGTGGGCTATCTCTTGGGATATTACGGTAGTATTTTGAGCGCAGAAACGCATATCGTTCCGAAGTCAGAAAAGTGAGTTTCGTCGCCAGTTTTACACACTGCTTCATTGTTGCCAAGTAGTACTACAAGCAAAGTCTGGCAGATATAGTGGCAGATGTAAGGAGCGAAATAGCTAAAAAGTGTGCTGAATGGGAGGCAACATTTACATTATATATTTATTTTTGATAAAATTATGTCTCTAAGGAATAAACATTCTTTCGATTATCTTCCATTCGCATGTTGAAACTGCACATTCTTGCGAAAACGAGACGTGAGGCTTTTCCGAGACAAAAAAACAGGACTATGTAAATGAACCTCTAAAATGGGACGTCTGGTTGCCCTATCTAGGAAAGAAGCCTTGAAGGCACAGCTACCAGCGATAGTTGGCATACACATTTCGACGGGTATAGCTTGCCCGGTCTCCCCAAAAATCCGGCCTGCTTCAGGCAATCTACTGGTATCTTTTAAACCATTTTTATAATCAATTTTTCTAGTTACTTTTATGTGGGTGCTCACATGATTTCAAGTTAAAGGCCGACGAGCAACAAGAAAGAGAAGAGAGTGAGAGGGAATGGAGACAAGAAACCTCCTAACAGGTTTTCTGCCCGGCAGAAGGCGATTCTGTACGTCAGGCTAAAATAATAATTACAATTTTGTTTAATTTTTTTTGCCCCACTTTTGTATGCGTGCACCTGGTGCAGCATATAACACAGCGATGCGGCACCGACCATGCAATCAATAGGAACACAAAGGGAAACATAAATAAGAAGCAGGTCAAAGAGCACAGGAAAAGGGCAAACAAAGACCATTTCTCCTCTCCACTTCCATCCTCTTTCCCACCTTTCTTTTTCAGGCTGCAGCTGAAGATAGGTTGGCTTTGGCATTGCAGTACATAAACGCTAATGAGGAGTACTGATAACTGTGCAGCTGAGACATGGACCATTGGTCATGACATTTGGTTGGTGCCACCCCTATGTCCATATAAATGTGGAGCTCTTTCCTCATGCTTGGCCTGGTCGGCACACACCGTGTTAACGTTACAGCTGATGCAGCTTCTAGTGTGTCAAAAACACGGTAATATTCAGTAGCTAGTGCCAATAAACTCTATATTAGCTCTCACGACTGTCAAAAACACTCTTTCCCGTGGAAGAGTAAGGCCGCATGTTATGCAAGGAAGCATATTACTGAGCAGTGAACAGTGAACTTTGGTCAGCATGATCTCACCTTTGGAAGAAAGCAGAAAATACCAGGCCCCACTGTTGAACTTAACTTAAAGGAACCCTCTCACGATTTTACAGCTCTGGCTAGGTAGCAATCAAAATAAGACCTTGCACAAAGTACTTCACAACAACTCCAAATGTCTTTCTCCTCGGCCCATTTTGCCCTCCCCAATGGGCAATCGTGTATATGCAATGTCCGCCGTGGGAAGATAAAAAAACCTCCTTCGAGAAACCAACAAAGGAGAAATAATCTTGATAGATTATTCACGGAGTTAAGTTTCGGGAAGGTGGAACAAAAAAGCTGTTACAAGGGTACCACGCTGTGCATGCAATCTAGTATGTATGCCGTGCCAACCTCCCGAGTCTGCCGTCGTTTGGCCACGTACCCCGAGCATATATTGAACACGAGGGTTGCGTCGGCCTCCGGCATGAACTTGGCTCAGCTCGTACTGAAAACAAATCCTACGTCGGCGTTTGGCAAGGACTCGAATCCAATCACACGTTTCGTGCCCAAGAAATGGCAACCGCCAATGTCACTTGATGGGTCTTTGAAAATGGTGTATCGCTACTTGTTGAGACACACGGGACGTCCCCTCAACAAACTAGCGATCACTAAGGATGAAAGGGCAGTCTAAATTTCACCGCTGGCAACTGTTTCGCAGCTCGCAAATGGCGTAACAGACTGCATCATGGCATCTCTTGCAATGAACCAGTGCAGTACCTCAGTTTGTGACGAGTCTCATGCACCCACACCACTCACCTTGTTGACCTGGGTGACGACGGCATCCAAGACTTCTCCCTTGAAGGGCCGGAACACGATGGCCGTGTACCGGACGGGGTACACCACAAAGCCCCTTCCCGGCTGGATGAGGCCCGCACCAATGTTGTCTATCGTCATCACCGCCACCACAAACCCATACCTGCGGCACGGTCAAACGTGCAAGTTAAGACACTGAAACAAGTTTGCCTCCTATCACACGCGGTCGAGTAGACCGTGCGTTTACGATTCGCCGACTGCCAAACGTTCCAACATTTCTTGGTGACGAGGAACTTTCGATTCCTCCTACAGCGTGGAGTCAAAAGGCCACCCAAGTCAGCCCTCGCAACAGCAATTACGGCAAGTGAGAACACTGAAACATAATTACAAAACGCTCCGTCGCCCTCCAATCGATCGCATTCCCACGACTTCGAACTGTTGCAGTTTCAAAAATACTCCAAAGCTGCAGTCCAACGAACACAAGCTCGCGCATCAAACGAGTAGGTCAATGCTCGAGCTCCTCCAATCGCGAAACACGAGCTCTCCCAAGTATTAAACGCTTGCGCCGAACGTTGGGCCACCTTCGGATTTGGACGGGGAACCCCTCCCCGAGATTCTCGAGTCGCCGAAGGGTTGTCGGTTCCCGCAACACTAGTTACTGGCATCGAATGGTGCTGAAGCCAACGACTCAGTTGCGGCAACACGAGAATATCTGAGGCGACATTACGGCACCTGCAACGCTTCTCTGACCGGTTTGTTTAGCGTCCCAATCTGCCCATACATCTAAAGTGATCCGTAAGTGGCAACAAATGATGTCACAGAAGCCGGAGTGTCATGCTGTTGGATGTCGCGACCCTGGAGGCCGAGCAGAAAGAACAAAAGTGTTGCTGGCGCCCTGGCGTCCCAACTTTTGACTGCAGAGGCATCTGTGGACTGCCAAGGTGGTGAGTGACCTGCAGTGGAACGGGCATCTGCCACATCCACCACCGCTGCTGCGATGCCGCCAGGATCGCGACCGGCGACAGCTTGACACTTTCACGACATCGCCGGGTAGAAATCGAGGGACCACTCTTTTGGATGTGGTAAACAGACCAGTTGGATACATATTCCAGGCACATCAGTCACGGCTAAGTGGCATCGGTTAGTATGTACAACATTATTTACAGACATAAAACCATAATTAAAATAATAGCACCGACTTGACACAACAGGAAAAACAATTTCATTAGACGTTTCGCCTCCCATGCGGGAGGCATCTTCAGTAGTTACAAAGCAAATGCAAGGTTCAACCTCAAGTCACCGCTATTTATCAGTAATGTCCGTATAAGCTTCGTGGAGAGGGCCGCGGTTTTTGTTACACACGGATGTGTCCCTGCGGACAAACCACGATTCTAGGAGTTTCCGGGGCCCCCATCTGTCCTCCCTCGCCAAGGTCGTCGCGGCATCAAAGTCAAAAGAATGCCCCATTGTCCACGTATGGTTCACAAGCTCAGTCTTCAGTCGCGTCGCGTGGGATGCGTACGTGACGTCACGCTTGTGTTCTTTGAGTCTGGTCTCTCTCCTCCGTCCGGTTTCACCTGGTCTCTCTCCTCCGTCCGGTTTCACCAGGTGAAACCGGACGGAGGAGAGAGACCAGACTCAAAGAACACAAGCGTGACGTCACATACGCATCCCACGCGACACGACTGAAGACTGAGCTTGTGGACCATACGTGGACAATGGGGCATTCTTTTGACTTTGATGCCGCGACGACCTTGGCGAGGGAGGACAGATGGGGGCCCGGAAACTCCTAGAATCGTGGTTTGTCCGCAGGGACACATCCGTGTGTAAAAAAAAACCGCGGCCCTCTCCACGAAGCTTATACGGACATTACTGATAAAGAGCGGCGACTTGAGGTTGAACCTTGCATTTGCTTTGTAACTACTGAAGATGCCTCCCGCATGGGAGGCGAAACGTCTAATGAAATTGTTTTTCCTGTTGTGTCAAGTCGGTGCTATTATTTTAATTATGATGTCTCCCGGCTTTTGGAGTATTTTTGCAGACATAAAACCATGTTACAACAGGGCAAGCTTGCGTCAAGAAAGCAAAAAACAAAAATTGCATTTTTAATAATGGTGATGACAAAACATAGCCAATGGATATTCAGCGGTTTCCGCGTGTGAACGCAGGAGGCCTGTGTACCAGCCGTCACAACCCTTAGACGTTGGGAAAAGCTGCACCGTCCGAAGCCGGCCTTAGTTTCGGAAAGACCCCGTGTTGTACTGGATGTGCCAGTGGCGAATCGAGCTTGAAAGGAAAAGATGATGGGAAGGAGATCCAACTGTTGCATCCCAAGTGGCTAAACTGAGAACTACACCAATGGAGACGGGGACAACGACAACACAGATGATTTGTGCGCGATCTAACGCGGTGCTCGCCCCACATAGCTGAACGTTGCGTCGGCGTTCCGCCAGAGCTCGTGTTCAATCAGTGAAGCTGAACGCAAACGCAGCACGCGTGAGTATTCTACTTCATCTTTCTCGACTGAGCGCGGGGAAAGAATTGGGCACGAGCTGCGCCCAATCTTTGCTCCTTGCTCAATTGATAAAGATGAAGTAAAGAATCCAAAGTACATGCCGTGTGTTGATGAGCGCGGAACTCTGAGGAAAACAAACTGCACATAGCGTCCCTACAGTTTGATGTCCTCGCCAATTTTCCCTTCCACCCAGACCTGTACGTAACGAGTTACAAGTAACTGATTACTTGTCATCAATTATATTTTATTGTCTTTTTTTTTTTTGCTTCGATTACTTTTTTTTCTGCGGTAACGTTTGCAGTAATTCACTTACTATTTTTCTGTAATCAGTTACAAGTAATCAATTATATGTTTCCGAAAGAGCTAAAATTGTTGAGTCGAGTTTTCTTACATAAAAAATCGCCCTGTCTGCTCGTGAGTCACTCGTCTATGTTGCCCCAACGTTGGGCACTTTTTTTTTTCTTAGCCTTAAACAACTTAAAAAAAGATACCAAGATACCAGAAGGATTAGAATTTCGACGCACTGAGCGACGTTTTGACTGCTGAGAGTGCCTCGTTTTTTGTGTAAGGGTTGCTACGATCCGCTCCAGAGAATCCGTCTACGGACGACTTTTTTCAGCTTTTCACTGTCTCCTCCTGGAATACTTTCAACAGACGGTCACAACAGTGAAACACTTCGCTTCCTAGAGGACTCGGAAGCGTCGGTCGAAGCAGTGCACAACCCCGAACTGGCACGCAAAGTGTTTGTGCGCTACAACACCGCTCTTCTCTCAAGCGCATCCGTCGAGGGGTCCTTCAGCGTCGTGGCAGATATCCTCACCAGGAAACGTAGGAAGATGAGTAATGAGAAATTCGAACGACAACTACTGTTGAAGCTTAACAAGGTGTGAATGACAAAAAAAACAAAAACAAAGTGCAACCACTTTGAACATTTGTACACATTTTTTACTTCGTAATAAAAAGTTTAAAAAAGTAACGTACAAAGTAATCAAGTATGATTAAAACGTACAGCGCTAACAGACGGGACAGAAGAGAGAAGAGACACAATCGACTGTCAGTGCCTCGTTTCCTGTTTACAGGTTGTTTGGTGGTTTCACTCCATTGGCAGGACACGGAATAAGAATCTCCAAGTTTTTAACCCCTTAAGTGCCAAATTCTTTTTTTCCCAAAAAAAAAAAAAACGTAAAAGTGCCATACTTTTTTTATTTTGAATTGTTATTCCTCTAGTATTACAGATAAAATTTGAAAAGTTTATTACGCAAAAATCAGCAGAGGCGAAAAAAATATGACAACCAAAACGAGTGCTGCCATCTATGATCAGCGCCGCAAAACTACTCTGACGAGCCTAGCTCGTCCGTGGAATTGAGGGCTACCGGAAAAACCACTGGACGAGCTGAGCTCGTCCACGGCATTTTTAGCCAGATAGTGGCCGACGAGCTCAGCTCGCCCAAGGCACTTAAGGGGTTAAGTCAGCGATGATTGTGTATCTTCTCTCTTCTGTCCTGTTTGTTTGCACAGTAAGTTATAATCATCATGCCTTACAAACACGCCCAAGCTTCCATTTTAATCAATTACTTTTTGGTATAGAAATTACAGAGAAGATGCAAGCGAGCTGGTGAACTTTCACTTTCAGTTACCTTTGTGATGCAGTGGTTGATTACTGTGATCAGTTACATTTTTCAATTGAGTAATTATAATCGGTTACACTTTTTAAGTAACGCGTACAGGAGCGCTTTCACGTGACGACGAACTGCAGAGGATGCTACGAACTACACCAGCCAATTCAGCAACGTATCACGTAACTACGTGCACCATGCGTTGCTGCGCGCCTCCCGAAGGTCACGTGACACTGACACGGCATTGAATCGGCTTCAATGACCCATAGCGTCATCGGCGGTCCATTGTAACATGAAACGGAGCATAGCTTGTCGTCGCTCAGCAACTACAGCCCATGCACAGGCTTGCGGGGGGTCCTCGCACGATCGCTCAGAACGAACATCCCCGCGCAGATCCTGGTCGTAGTCGTAAAACGGTTCTACAATAATTCGATTAAATTAAAGATTTCTATCGGTAACGGAAAAGTGTGTTTAGCTGTGATATGGATCGATAGGTTCGACGGCTCGAGTCAAAACCGAAAAACATACTTTCCGGTGCAGGTGCCTTCCACTTCGGCGTAGAGCTTCTGCTTCACCGTCTCTTCCAACTGGGGCCCGAAGTACCTTGGGTGAAGTAAGATCTCGTGATCTAGGGATATCTGAAATTAAGGCAAGCATCATTAGACGCGGGTGAGAGCAGAACTTCAGAAGCGGCGGTGTGAAGAATGACAGCGACAAGCGAGCCTCCATGATGCGCGGTAGGTGCCCTCGACGGCCATCTGACGCAAAAACTGACCAACAAGCACGAACATACGTTGGGTTTTCGTTAGCCCTCGGTTTAGGAACAAATATAAATACTTACGTGATAAAACATTTTGTGAAACTAAGATAAAACACGATAAAATCAAGCCACAAATCGCAAAGAAGCAGGCACCCGGTTTCGTGATAGTGTTGACGGCGATTGTGTTTTCATGGCAAAGAGGGCAAGAGCTCTTCACCAGTGTTGCCAGATGAAAAGCGCGTCCCACCACATTTGAGAAATTTTGCTTTTCGCCTTTCTTGTCACGGAATGCAGCAGCTTAGTAGTACAATGTACTACATTCAGGGGCGGATTTAGAGGGGGGGTCCGGATGTCCTGACCCCCTCTTGATTTTTGCATGTGTAAAATTTAGGGCGTGAAATGAGGAAGAGGAGGAGGGGGTTCCTAAACATATGGTACGCTGACCAACACCCACCAACACCTGACCCCTCCCCCCCCCCCCCCACCCCCCCCCCCCTCAGGAAATTCCTGCATCCGCCCTACAGTACTGCAAATGACGCAAAGCATTTTATAGTGCGGATGACCTGCAGATTGCCATTTTGGGGCAATAATTAATTTAACAGTTAGTCTGAATGCAAACTTTTTTTTTTTATTTATTAAAAGTAGTCCATAAAAAATATTCAAAATGGCTTTGCTCACATGTTGTTGTTTTTTGTTTGTTTTTTTGAATTTGAGGACAAAACATGTTAGGCACAGCTAGTTCTTTTTTTTTTTTTTAACTCGATAATTAACGGTCAAATATTATCATGGGAGTCGTCTATTTCTCTTCGAGTACATCGCGTGCTAAATGATTCAATTTAAGGAGTAAGATTTTAATGAAATGTTTCGTAGAAAGAAAAAGGACATCTTTTTAGAACATATGACGCCGCCATTCTCTGCATGCCAGCACCACCTATTGCCACTTTTTTGTATGTTTGGGGTGGTAACCAACTCGCCGCCCCTGGTGCAGTTGAAGATAAGTTAGGGCTGTTGGTCTCATTTTTCACCGAAAGGAAACTACACCTTAAATTTTTACTAGGTAAAATCCACCACTAAGATACACTTATGATAATTTTTATTTTAGATCGTTACGTGCAGGCGCCAATTTTTCAGGCCGTTTTTATTGCGAGCCTTGTAATTCGTAACACCCTGTACATCCAAATAAACATCTTTTTTTTTCACTTTTTCCTTTTTTTTTTCACGTGCGCTGGTGTAGTGTTTCGCACGAGCAAAGTAGTTTTCACGAGATTTGCTCGTCCGACAAAAAAGCGATGCCTTTTTAATTTGAAAAACAAACGTTTTGATCCAGTAAACTAACTATAATCTAAAATGCACATTCAAGTATCTTAATTTGTCTTACAAAGGGGCAGGTTAGCAAAGCACCGTACAAAAAACAAATTCCTTTCCTTTTTTTTTTTTTTTTTAATGGTGTCTTTTTAGGTAAAAGCTAGGCGTCTACTGCCAATAAAAAAAGTGACCAACCACCCTCTTGGAAGGGCTGAAAATTAGTCCAAACTTTTGATTCACGTACCATTGTGGCTGGAATGTTGAAAATCGTTCTATAACAACATTGAAATGGGACTGCAGCATCGCTAGGCATGAAATTTACGTGATTAAAAGAAAACAAAAACATATATAGGGGTCACTATTTCGTTATGCAAACGTTTCAGACGTACCCTGCGGGACGCTGTTACACGACATTGAGGCTTTTTTTTTTTTTTTCACACTTCTAAAGGATATTGGCGTACGGCAATTTTCGCCTTTTACGTTTATGCACTAAAATTGACACCACACTAGTAACTGGTTAAAGAATTGGTTAAATTAAAAAAAAAAACTAAATCAAACATATTTTTAACAAAGTATGAGCAAGAAAAGGAGCCTGCCATGCCTACATTCAGAATACAACCATCCAATCGTTGGAATGTACAGTAGGGAACAATATAATTAACACTCCAGTTATAAGGTGCAAGCGCATCCGCGCGAAAACTTCGACCTCGAAACATGAATTTCGTCCGGTACAGCGCGTAAGTTAGCCTACAATTGGACAGATGGCGCTACATGTCTCGGCGAGATGCTAGCAGACGACATATTTCCGTAACCGGCGAACCGGCACTCCCACAGGGAAAACCTTGGTGGCTTGCCCACACCCATTTTTTTGACTCACGGAGACGTCGTTGATAAAGGTGTTGTAGCTACAACGTAACGCGTTCATCTCAACTCCACTCGCGTGGACACTGTTCAAAAGACTATTCCTTCTGCTTGGTGCGATCGTTTCTTGGCATCATGGACGAGACCGTGAGACACATCGTCCAGCAGGCGTCGGTGACTGCGGGACTTCACTACAGAAATCCGGTGAGTTGTTGTTGCCCTTCAACACCCGTGACTAACGTCTCAGTTGAAGACCTCAAAAGCCATCTGTTGTGCGCGAAGAAAACGAAATAGTTGTAGCGTTTGCAACGTGTAGTATTTTCCATATATGGTCATTTCCTGCCAAGATGTGTTTACTGCCTCTCCGACGTCTATAGCGGGCATTTATGAAATGGCAAACAGTGCCAAATCAATTATTAATCGCTCCGGTGTTTGTCAACCAACGGGGGAAAATTCTGATCTGTGATCTTTCCTCGCTCAAACCTACACTTGGTCGAATTCGCTAATTTTTTTCCCCTTGATGACGCCTATATTAAAGACAAAACAAAAATTTGATATTTTATTAATGTTAAATTGTTGATATTGTAAATCTACATTAAAATCAATAAATAATGCAATGCGGCCGCTTTATTTCTTTACTGTTATATATATATATATATGGCATTTGTCCCTTCAGATGTATGGTCAAACGAACATTAAAATATAAAAACCTTACATGGGCAGAGCCGGCTACTTTTGCTACTTGTTTGAACCACTTTGGTCACACGTTATAAATATTTAAAAATGATCTAAAACAGATAATTTCCACCGAGAGAATGCTATTTAAGAATTCACCCTAAAACCGACCGTTTCCACTAAGTCAATATTTTACAGTATCATCTAACAGCGAACTGTTTCAATGAAGTCAATACATTCTTCAAGAATGACCTACAAACAATTTTCACTCAGGAAATATATTTTGCAAGAGTAATCTAAAAGTAGGCTCTGTCCACTGAGGCAATACGTTTTTAAAAAAAAAAAAAAATATTCTAAAAAAACTCTCCCTCCGTGCATCCCCAAGATATTTCTAAAAAATATATTTATAAGGAGTTAATACATTTCCCACGAATTATCTACAATAATATTCACCAAGGCAGTAGAGTCTGCAAAATCAATCTAACACTGCAAGTTTCCACCCTTTCCCGAGATTACCTGAAAAGAAAATATTTACACGGAGCGAATACATTTAACAAAATTCGTCTACAATCATTTCCACCAAGACAATATGTTTCGCAAAATTAATCTGAAACAGGTTGTTTTCATACTCTCCCCAGATTTATTTGAAAACATGATATTTACAGTGATCGAAGACATTTCGTAAAAAAACTCATCAAAAATAATATCGACTGAGACAATACGCTCTGAAAAATGTATCTAAAGAACGGACTGCCTCCACTCTTTCTCGAGATTCATCCATAAATAAAATATTTGAAGGAAGCTATTACATTTGGCAAAATTATCTAAAATGATTTCCATGACAATGCGTGCTGCGAGGTTCTTCTAAAAACAAACTGTTTCTACTGGCAAAAGCTTTTTCATGAATCCGACTAGACATGTCTCTGAACTGAACAGCTGACCCCAGCTCAGGGTCCAGCTGGCAATAGATAGTCTAATATGTACATGTTCAAGCTTCTTGTCGACTTTAAGCAGAAGCCCTGACGGAAAAACAGATACGGAATATATAGATAAAGATAAGAGATATGAAAAGGGATATGGGATCTGGAAAAAATGCGCAAATCCGACATACCTGAAAAGTTTAATATTTCATGAACATAATTTATTTTACAAACCCATAAAATGAACCCGCGATTGTATTTCAGCAACAAAACGTATCACAAAATGATCGTATTACTGCGTGACACCAAACTAATTGTAGAATATATAGAATGTTCATATTTTTACGAACGATTTAGATATGTTTACTTCCGAACAAGACTTACCTATTTTATAAAATCACTCGATTACGGAACGACACAAATAAAGTAAACTATCACTTTATAGGCTACCATTACTTCCCTATCGCTTTACTACGTCTAAAATAATAAATCTTTGCTCATGAAAATATAGCCGTACTATGGGCAGAAATGTAAACGTTAATAATCCATAAATAAACACACAAAAAAATACTTATGTTGTTTTTGTTTTGTTTGGCATATATTTTTGTGTTGTTAGAATGGGCTGCCTTTATGGATGCTATATAGAGCGAATTTCGTTTTGTGCTTATGTTTTCAGTATCTTTACTTTTTGTCTGCATGTTAAGCCTTGTATGGAAAAAAGGGGGAAAGGGGGGGGGGGAGACATTATCTGACATCTACGGCTTTAGCTCTCAGATAATCTGTGTGGACGAATTCTGCAGACACAAAAATATAAAGAAATATTGTCTGCATTTCCGCCCTTCCATCTATGCTTCCAGTTCAGTTGTCTGAGGAGGGTCGGACATTTCGCTAAGAGGTCTAGGTTCTGAAACGACTGCGGAGTGTTTTTTTTTTTTTTTCCTTATGTTGGGGAGAAGTGCCTTTCCTGCCCAGCGAGACCAGACTGGTCACGTGATGTAGCCTCCTCCAGCCGTCCGCGTTTATTTTGAGTAGTGGCCAAAATACGACACGGAGCGGACGTTGCTTCGACAAGGGAATATTTGCTTCTCACGAACATAGGCTATTTTTGAGCTCTCCGCGGACTGCGGGTACAAAGACGACGTGACAAAGAATCGACGCAAAGAACAAAGATCAAGGATAAGCACAAAACAAAAAACACATATATCTTTTATGTGGAAAATGAAACAACATTTACAGTGAAAAAAATAGATGTATACACATCATTCCCAGTTTGTATTCTTGTTTTTTTTTTTTTTCAATTATCAACCCGTCATCAACTGACTTTCGATGTAACACTACAGAACTACGGAAACCCTAAGACCGCCACCATCAACGACAACGACACAGCGATAACAACGCACGCACACGCAATTCTCGATGTCCTTATTTACAAATAAAAGAACCTAATGAATGAAAACACTAGTAATTTATACTACTTCCATATCGTAGAATGCGTATGAATTCCTTCGATATGGCATGAACAAAGCATCAGCTAAACATTAAATTTTGGACGACGTGTCACAAGATCTAAGATTCGTCGAGCCAACCACTGTTTGGAATGTTTCATTGTACGTGCAATGCCTTCAGGCACTCTTATTTTTGCTTTCATTTTAACACTTGTTTTAGTAAAATACCATTTCAAACGCAAAAGCTACATCCGTAACTGAAAGACTTCGGGGTTACTTCAGTACAACAGACTTCTATTACCTCTACAAATGCCTATCATGAGAGAAAGGCCGCAAGGCATTTACCGTCAGACATAGTCGAAAGGTCGTCGAATCGTAAATGTTTTGCGCATAGGATTGTTCCTGAATTTTCTGAAGCAGTTGATTCTACACCTGGTAATCAACCTCCGGGGTCGTCAACCTCTGGGGAGTTTGCAATAAACTTTTTACAGTCGGCAATATCATTTACAATATGATATAAATTTGTGCACCTAGACGAAACTCGACCCCGACACTGCAGGAAGCAAAGACGACACGAACACAGAGTCATTTTTGCTTCCTGAAGTCTCGGGGTTGCGTCATGCATAGTAATTTTCACCAGCTCATTTGCGGTCTGACTTTCTGTGCATCTGCAGTAAGAACAATAGACACTAAGAAAAAAAAAAAACAATTGAGAGGTAAATTTGGTGACTCAATAATGATGGAAACGACTGGACGCGGTAACTATGGACCAGCCAGTGAACTATATTCGTTTAAGCAAGTAAAAGCCTTCTCGGTCATAAGAATATTATCTCAATGTTATGTTATTTCAGTGAACTGTTTTCAGTTTCAAAAAAAGGAAATTTCGCTATCGGGAGTCACAGTTATTTATGTAGTTAAAACGGAAACTTGGTCGAGTTGGTGACTCTTCTTAAGGTTACATATATAAACTAATACAAAGGACTTGTAAGTCAGCGCTTGTGTTTGCCGCTTTGTGTGGTCTCTCGTTTTGTCCTCGTCTCGTGTGCTGTAACCCCATGCCAAACATACCTTGACAGCAGCAAACTGCCTCAGTTGTTAACGTCATCAACTGAACAAAAAAAAAAAAAAGAAAACGAAAACTGAGATGGTCGTGAATTAGCGTGCTGCTGAAGATTGATCAAAGTCAGCCTAAAAGCTGTCTTTGTTTCTGTCGTCGAGCTGTGTTGGTTGGCTGTCGGCCCAGTGGAGAAAGGCGCCCGAACCATATGTTCGAATTAGTCTTTACATCTTTTCATAATCACCATCCGTCTATATTTATCTATCTCGCTCTTTCTGTCTGAAAGCCATATCTGTTCAACCCTAATTCACCCCTTAGCAAAAGACAATACGAACTAAAAGTATACTAGGTTTGTATTTTTATGAAAAAAAACGTATATTTAAAGTACATTTTATTATAACGATAATATCTTCATAGTTTAAAGTATACGTTTAGTATCTAGTGTGCTATTATAAAAAGCATTGAACTGGTAAAAAAATATTTAGTGAAAAGAAATACAATATATGCTCTTTCGTAGTTTTTCAAAGCAAAGCTGTATACGTAGAGGATATTTGTAGCATCCTGCAATATACTTTCAACATTGAAATTATTATTTAATATATTTTATTGTACTTTGTGTTTTTGTGCTGCCTTCAACCTGGTCGGGCAGCTAGGCTGTGCACTCTAAAGACATGCTAATAGTAAACTCAACATATACTTAGAATATACGTATTTTTTTCTCGAAAAGTGAAAAATTAGTCTACTTTCTGCGTTTTAGTCTTTGATGAAATTGGTTTAAAAAGAAATGTATTACGTTGTTTTATACTATTCATATTTCTGCTCAAATATACTGTCCTTTCATGACAATCGAAACTTTTGCGGAGCAACCACATTCATTCTGGACGATTGAAGAACAAAACTAAACGGGTCCCGTGTTTTTTTTTTTTTTCTTTTGGTTTTCTTTTTATTTGAAATTGGCCGCCGTCAACATAGTCTGTCACCGAGAGGAAACAAAGTTGTCACAACTGGGCGCTTCCGTTGTCGCTATCCTCAGGCTTTGGGTTCTATTGTGTGACCCTGTCGTGCTCTGTTCAGCGAGACTATTGTTCTCGTCCATCAACGTCATCGCGAATAAACGAAGCGAATGATAAATAAAAAAAAATAAAAAGTAGCTCTTTCAGCAGTTGTGCGGCTAGACATTTGAAACACACCCTGCTGGCGATTTCATTTCCGGTACAACTTCGAATCATCATGTTTTCTTGTTCCTCTACGAGGGCGTGACATAATTTAGTTGTGTTCTTGGTTCGAAAGGACGCGAGACTGCACGAACACTGTGTTATTGTTCAACGGATCATCTTTGCGAAGTATTCCGTTGATGGATGGCTTCAATGTTAGCAGCTTCAGTCGTTGGTTGTACTGCCGTATTGCATTTTTGTTTAGTTGATTCTAAGACACAAATTAAGATCGAGCAAATAATGTCAGCACACGATCCGCTCGCATCTCTTCTTCAGTTAGCACCAATACAAAAATCAGGATTATACAAGCAAAATATCGACAGTCCCTGCGTTCGTTCACCTCAAATTGCAGAGAGCGAGAGAAAGAAGAGAGAGAGAGAGAGAGAGAAAGAGAGTATATAGCCGTGTCGACACCGAAATGAATGAACATTTAATTTGCTATCCTCGAATTTTAATGAATAAGCATTTCATTTCTTATCCTCGAGTTTTAACAAGTACCCGGGTGGAAGCTTTAGAAAGTCCCTACTTCTCGTGGTCAGCTCCAGTCCTCAAACTTACGAATAATACCTGAAATGTCTAATCTGAGGCCGCGTTCAACAATTCAAAAAAATTATAACTTTCTTTTTTTAGGTCGAAAATGAAGCAAAAATTCACTTAACGAAACGATTAATTCCACCAATTCCTACTACCTGTAACCGCCATAATTGGAAGCCCCATTATAGCTTTGTTTTTGTCTGGCGTCCACTCTGAATCCCTCGTCTATAGACAAACGTGTATAGGCACTCTCGAGTCTCATCTAAACGACGATGCAACGCATGCTCTTCAGGCGCAGGACCGCTTGTACGCATGGACGCAGGCGTACGCGGGTAGAGCGTGCAAACAGCGAGCGGAGCGAGCCTATTTACACCTGCGTTCGTGTGTAGACTAACCAGAAAAAAAAAAAAAAAAAAATACGCGTCGAAAAAGCCGCAAAGTTATTGTGATTGGAGAGACGGCGCGGCGGACGCCCACGCCGACAAACGAAGGCCCTCAACGTGAAAACGGCGTCCTTGGCCGGTTAAAAATAAAAGAGAAGGCCTGCGCGTGACGTCATCGTTGGAGCGATTCCCGACCTACCCCAAGCGGCAGAAAGGTGAAGCTTGACGACAGACGCATGACAGACGCCGCAAACCGGCAGACGCGTCGCGTCTTGGCGTCGCCGCGCGTGCCGGTGTCGCCGCGCGTGCCGTCGGCGACACTCCGCGCGGATCCTCCAGCGATGACGTTTGGAGATGGGGAAAAGGCTCGTAGGCCTTGTCCTATTGCCTCGTCCTCGACGAACCTGGCTCCCCGTCGGTTCGCCCCCTTCCGTACACGACGGAGAGAAATTGGAACCAAGTGGATGAAACACCCTGTACGAGGGCCCACACTGTATAGGATATGAACGGAGGGCGCGCACTCCCTTGCCAGACCCGTGACGCCGCGGCATAAGGAAGCGCGGTGACTGCAAGACACGTACACGTTACTGAAGTACAGACATGTACGTAACGCGTTACAAGTAACGAGTTACTTGTACCTAGTTACTATTTTCGGTAACGAGTAACGTATTCAGTTACTTTTTCAGAAAAGGAACGAGTAACGGTATTTAGTTACTTTTAAGGCCAAGTAACGAGTAACGGTATCTCGTTACTTTTGAGGAGTAACGTGTACAACACCGCTTAATCGGCCTTGTTTTTATTCTAGCCTTAGTATGTGTCTATTGCGACAAAGGCAGATGGAAACCCCGAAAAACAAATAAACAGTATGACAATACAGCAATGTATATCGCTGAACACGTCAGTCGAACGGTTCGACTGACGTGTCCAGCGATAAACGTTGCTGTACTGAACTCTACAGCTGGGAATGTCCTCCACCCAGCGAGCACAATCAGGTTCGTTGGTTGAACTTTCTAGAACCGGGCACGGACCGAATGTAAACCCGGAGGTTGCAAACACGGGAAGGCACATAACCCATTACCCGCTGTCCTCAATGAAGGCGCAGTTCCCGAAGATTCAGCAGCTCTTCCTGAAGCAAACCACTGCCGTTCCTTCGAGCGCGTCAGTAGAACGACGCTTCAGCGTCGCCGGAGATATATTTTCAAGCAAGCGGGGAAACATAACTGATGAAAACTTCGGCAGGCAGCTGCTGCTGAAGGGAAACGACTACTAAAAAGAAAACAATAAACCATGAAACAAAAACAGTTGTGTATTTGGTCTTCAAAGTAACGTAAAAAGTAACTCGTTACTTTTGAGGTAACTCAGGCGTTTCTTTTGAGAATCGGTAACGAGTAACGTATTTAGTTACTTTTTGAGCGAGTAACGAGTAACGGTATTTAGTTACTTTTTTGGGGTAACGTGTACATGTCTGCTGAAGTATAACTAAATACCCTTACCCGTTGGCTAAGCACAAAGTAACGGAAAGACGTTACCTGCTCCCAGGGGCGGATGCAGGTATTTCCTGAGGGGGGGTCAGGTGTTGGTCAGCGTGTCATATGTTTAGGAACACCCTCCCCCTCTCCATCGTTTTACGCCCTAAATTTTACACATGCAGAAATCAAGGGGGAGGGGTCAGGACATCCAGACCCCCCCCCCCCCCCCCTAAATCCGCCCCTGCCTGCTCCTTCTCTTAAAAAGTAACTATATGCTCTTTTTCACCCCAAGAAAAAAAAAAAAAAGGAAGTTTTTGGGCATTGTTCATCCGCCGCGCGAAGTAGTTCTTACAAAGATTTGGTCGTCGGAGGACGAAGCGATGCTTTTGGCTTCTGAAAAGCGTACGTCTTGATTAGATAACATACATCTAATCTAAGGTTTACCAACATATATCTTAATTCTCCACATAAAGAAGGGGAATTAGTAATAATCCGCGAGTAGCCGGACTTTTTAAAAATTTTTTTTTTACTACGGTTTTTGAGGTGAAAACGAGTATAAGTCCTTAGTTCGCTACTGGAAACAGTAACTAGGTACAACTAACGCGTTACTTGTAACGCGTTACGTAAGGACTTTAAATTTAGAGGTTTACAATTTTATCCTCTATTTAGACGGTTGTCCATCGTCATGTTCGTAAAGTATGACACGGTTGAAATTAAACTTTCCTTTCAAAATCTTTATTTTTTTTTATTTCATTTTATGCGGCCCAACAACAGACGTATGAATAATATCACTATACGCGACGAGCGAAAACAAAATGATAATTTTAAATTTCACTTGAATTTTGCTATATGCGTAATTTTATACAAACCGGTTGTTCTCGTCTACTCATTGGTCAATGTAACGGCTTGACTCACGCCTTTGGGATTTGTAGCGTACGTAATAATGAATAAACTAAGCAATCGCTAAAGCTGACGCCTACATTCGCGGCGTGTGCAGTCGGCACATCCGGAATTTGCGTGACGCGACAAAGACGCTGGCATAGCACGACACGTATACTTCGGTGCCGCAACTTCGTGACTCGTAGTCTCGTACCCAGCTAATTACAACAGGAAGGGGTTACCAAAAATAGAGATCGCAACGGACCGGGCGGTCGTGAAAGACACACATCGCAGACGCCCACTTAGAAATTTGGGCGTTTCAGGAAAACATAGCATAAAAAAAAAACCCGCTCGCTAACACGTCTCGACATTCAATTACCTCCAAGGACTATGCAAAGAGGCGGCCTTGTGGGGTACAAACAAATTAGTTTTGTATATCAAAGGCAGAGGGAATATTGGCGATTTTTATCGCAAGTTTTGTTTTAACCTACTTTCACGGCTTCGTGTTTTGACCGCCAGGCGCTGTGAATATCTGATTTGCTCTGGGAGGTTGGAGAGCGAACCTGCCGCCGCAGCTTTCTGTTCTAGCCGCTTGGAGTCGCCGAATCGGCGACTCCAGCGAAATCGACGGCACCAAGCGGCCTTCCGGAGCAAATCAGATATTCGCAGCGCCTGGCGGTCAAAATACGAAGCTGTGAGAACAGGTTCGAAAACACGCGATAAAAATCTCTCGGGTCTATCTTTGCGGTATACGGTCGGGGACACAGCATACTGGAAAACGCGACCGTATACACTACGCGATACCGTTAGCAGCACGAACACGACTTCGGTGCTTTTTCACCTTTTATTTCGAAATAGTACTGGCGGGCATCAAAATTACCACTATGGGTTACTACCTCAACGGAGCGCTTTCTACCACTATTCTAGTTTTGATGACAGTACTTCAATACTGAGAGAAAAATAGAGAAGACCGACAACGGCTTGTTTACGTTAACAGTGTCGGGGAGTGTATTTCGTCGTTTGCATTAACCGCATTGGGCGGCCGTGTGCAAAGCGTGTGTGCACTTGAGACAGGTAGTTCTTTTAGAAACCGCTAGATGGCGCCAACAATAGGGACGAAAGAGCTATTTGCCTGATCCTACGATGGACAAAATGTCAAAGCCACAAGCCGCCAGGTCCAATCACGTAGGGTGAGAGGAAGTATAGTACGTTCTGTTTACCTGTATCCTCTTGTATGATACTGTAGCGATTCCTCTCAATTACGCGTGCCTCATTAAAAATGAAGGATAACCGCGCCTTTTCAGTTTTGAGGCATTAAAGCAGCTGACGGCATTCATTTTGTCTTTTCATCACTCAATATACGTCCTTGTCTTTGTCATCTTTTTCTGCGTCTGCTATAGTGGGCTAAATCAATTAAGCGCAGTAAATGCACATTTGTCTCGTTCTTTTAGTATGTGTGTCCGGCTTTGTACATTTTCTAGCATTTGCCTGTGCTCTTAACAAAGTATAACAAGGAGCGAGAAAGTAAATAAAAACACCACCAGATGGCGCCATCTGTCACGCTCTCGTCATCGCTATCATCATCATCGTCCTTGAGCCACTGACATTGTTCTTCGGTCGCATTCTTTCGTGACAGACTGACCGACTTGCCAAACGCGTTGCGTTGTCGTCTGGAACGTGCCACTCTCTCCCTTGTCTTTCCTTTTTTTCTTGCTGAGTCACGCTTGATTCTGTGCCAGCGCAGCTGATCGGGTTGGTCGGTCGCAAAGAGAAATAAACTGCGTTCTACTTGGCAAGGACGCCCGCCAAAAGCGAAGAAAGACACGCAACGAACACGTCGCACACTCTTTTTTTTTTTTTTTACAACGAATTCGATGATGATTCTGCAGAATAAGTGTGTACAGAGTGTGCGCAAGAAAAACGTTGCATTGCAGTGTTTTTTTCTATCGCATAAATAAACCACACATCGCCGAAAGCTCAAGTTGTGTCTGAAGGTGACTCTGGGGATGACGATGTGGGAGATAATTCTGCCCGGTGATCCGGAGAACTCGAACGCACCACTGGCGTTCATTCTATTATCACCGAATCACTGACGGGTTTGAAAACGCAAAGCGTGGAGCGTCCCGATCATCTCATAATCATTCCGCAGCCAATCAGACTGCGGCATTAGGCCGAAACGCCTAATGCCTAGGCCGAAACGCTTAACTCCTAATGTCTAGGCCGAAACGCCCAACGAATAATGTATAGACCTTTTCATTTTAGTAGTTGCCTCACCGGCGGATAGAGGGCGCTGACGCGCTCGGCGCCTTTAGGTTGCTTCAATCTGGTTGGTTTCGGTTCCAACGTGAACGCGGCTATGTTGTTGTTTTACGTTATTTTTGCTTAATTTGGTGATACGATTATTTTCCTTATAGCACAAAACTAATGAAACAGTAGTACTGAGCCACTTTGAGGACTACGAGGTGTATTTTGGCCTTAATTGCGGGCTTTTTTTTTTTTTTTACCAATTCCTTTGATGATCTGATTATGGTCGGTTGCGAAACGCCTGACTGATGTAGAGGGAAGATTACCATCGTCTACGGCCGTACCCGATGACAACAGTTTCCGGGAAAGCAAACTAATGAAGAGACTAACACGTGAATGTAAAGAATCATATCAACAGCTTGATTAGCTATGTGCTGAATTGGCCAGAGCAGATAAACTCGCAAGTTTACTACTCACTGTTTGGTTTTCGTGGGCACCCAACCTTTACTGAACTTCGTAGACTAAAAACGTATCGTGTAATGACGCAGATAATTGATATGAAGAAGTAGTATCGTCTCGGCCTCTTTTTTTTTTAATTCAGTACTCGAGCATGTTTTGACATGCCAAGTAAGAAATTTTATCAACCCTGCTAAAGTACTCATAAGCAGCATTTCGCGATATTGGCAATAGGAAATAAATTATTTCTATGTGAACATTTGCTCACTCAAGCTATGATATAAGTGACAGGCCTGTCAAATTAAATCTGGAATTTGTGTTCCGTAAAATTAGGCCAAATAAAATTAAAGGGCGCAGGAGGAGAAATACCTAGGAAAGTTTGGCTGAAGTCTAGCACTAGGCACCACTTCGCGGACCTGTGTGAACAAATATTTATTTGTTTCTACAGATTCGCTTTCTAAACTTCGGCGTCGCCACCCACCAAAAGTAAACCTCTATTCGCCATCGACAATCCTGGACTCAAGTAATTGTTATGCAGACGGTTTTCTTTTTTTCTGGCGTCAAAAATTGCTGATTCCAGATACTGGCAAAAGTTAAAACAGAGTTCGCAAAAGAAAAAAAAAAAGGGTCGTCATTATTGCGCACGCGCCGAACCCAAACTACGTTTTGGATTTGCAAATAGAAACGACGTTATTTCTTTGTGCACGCTATTCTAAAACTCGCTACTGTCAAGTGTCTGTAGCAGTTTCTTACGCGGGAAGTCCCAACCTTGTGTTAAAATAAATCAAGTGGATGGCACAAGTTATCTAATTATAATCAATAAATCACTGTCGAAATGGGAGCGAGCACGGTACACAATTTCTTAAACTTCATAAGTAAACCGACCAACCGAATGTTTACGTCGCAAAAAAAAAAAGATTGAGAACTTCATACACCCCATGTAGGTGTGACATTATGAACAAACATATCGCCTGATGTTGACGTACCATTACTTCTAGCCTCAAATAAAATACAAGTTAAACGTTTGTTGTCTATATTCTCCGCGAGTTTCCTCACATAATCAAAAGAAACTGTTTTCGATATATTATGAATACAAAGAACGATACTTCCTGGAAATACAGATAGTCTCCTTGCGCTCCTTCCGATCAAAATACCTGATATAAATATACGCGCTTCTTACTGAGAATGCTCCGCTACTATTAGTAAACAAACCTCAGTTGTCATAAGGACCTTTGAACAATCGTGATATCTTAGTCGTCGAGTAGACGTATCGGACTACAATTTCCGATGTAAGGCAAGAAAGCGCAGTGAATCGTGACGAAAAAATTACACCATCTTCCCGAGGGGAACCATGGGGTGATGCGGAGCATCGTGTTGGTTCCGAGGAAAGAGTCAGTTGCGTGCTGACGTCGAGAGATGGCGCCACCGACTGCCCTAGCGTTACCCCCTACGCGAGCCTTTGTCACGGCTCGCGGCAGAGAAACTTGGAACGCTCGCCGCTCGCCGTTTATTTTTTTTTTCACACTTGAAGGAGAGGAGACTAGAGGAGGAGAGTTGCGCGTGCGCGCGCGGTGTGAGGAGAAGCGAACGCACGCGCAGTGCACGCAGCTGGTAGAGAGAGAGAGCGGAGAGAGTAACGCGCAGCTGTTGGAGAGAGGGAAGGAGGAGAGTTGCGCGTGCGTAGTTCGAGTGCCGACTACAACGCCGACGCCGCGGGACATAGACCCGAGCAAGAGATGCTCCGCATCTAAAACACGAATACAACGCATCCGCCAAGGCGCGGAGGGGAGAGCGGAACAGCAAGTTGAAGCAACCTAATGGCTGCCACGTCACGTGATTCCAAGATGGCAGCGCCCATGCGGAGGAGGACCGCCTAACGTGTAATGCCTAGGCGGAAGCGCCTAACGTTTAATACCTAGGCCGAAACGCCTAACGTCTAATGCCTAGGCCGAAACGTCCGTCTCACGCCTAATGCCTAGTGGCTAGGCCGAATTGCCTAACGGTACTGCCCTAGGACGAAACGCCCAACATTTAATACCTAGGCCGAAACGCCTAATGTCTAGGCCAAAACGTCTCACGCCTAATGCCTAGGCCGAAACGCCTAAGAAAGCCGAAGAACGAACAACGATATAAGAAACGTGAACATAATAAGCAACGCCCTGCATTTCTGAAGCCGTCACTGACTACAGACCTTTTTCGTTTTCCTTCGTCTCCAGCCCCGCAGTTAACAAATCCAATATGCATAATAATAAAAAAAAAAGGCATTACAATTTGGAACGAGAAAAATAATATAGAAAAGGCAAAACAAGAATGATAAACAGTATCGATTAAAACGTGAGCTTCTCCTAGGGGTGTCGCGAGAGCAAAACGATGTTTTTCCGCATATCGGAAGTCCCGCAATTCAAGATGGCAGCGCCCGGGTAGATGCACTCAAGGAAATCTAGAGTATCTACTTTCCCACAAACAATTTGGGATAGCCAATCGCTGCTACGTATATGGAGAAAGCTCGACGAATGACGAACGCCAAAAACTGTTTCAACCTAAAAAAAACTGTTTGCGTTGTAACTTTGGGCATAGTGAAATGTCGCGCGTATATCGTATATTTAGGCCTGCAACAGCCGCAGCGGAGACTGCTTCTTTAGAAGCCAAGATTAATTTGAGCATGCGAGCTGGTTATAACTTACGCATGATTCTAACCGGAGACGACAGAGACGCTACTTTAGGCCTAAACATATTTTCAGCCTTATCATTCGCTAAGCTCCATGCGTAGATATCAGCGATTGGCTTTCCCAAGTGCTTTGCGGAAAAGCAGAAGCTCCAGATTTTTTAAAGCATAGGATATGGGTGGCAAAACTGCGGCTCGCGAGCCGCATACGACTCTTCGAGTGTCAAGGTATCTGCTCGAAGTTCCCTGGTGAGCGTGTTCCCTAAACCAAACAGAAAAGTGCAAGAAAAAAAAAAAAAAAAAACAAGAAAAAAGCTTACAGTTTTGGCAGCCTTGTACTACACTACGTACATACAGTTGGACTGCTTTTTGACACATATACCTGTTTTCACCTTAAGAAAAAAGTACGTTTTGCGCATTGTTCCTACGCGGCGCGAAATAGTTCTCACGAGATTCGGTTGTCGGAGGAAAAAGCGATGCCTTTGACGTTTGGAACGTGTACATAGTGAAAATATAACATATATCTAATCTAAAATTCACCTACATATGTCTTCATTATCCACGTAAGGGGGAAATTAGTAATGTTCCGCGAGGAGCCGGACTTGTTTTAATTCGGTTCTTAAGGTGAAAACAGGTATAGATGTGTCCGGTGACCCTGTTTTCTTTATTGTTCTAGAAAGAATTTCGAACCGTCTACGCATAACGGCAGGGGCAGTGGCTGGCCAGCGAACCGTGCATTCATTCTTGCTTAGCGTTTGAAGAAACCTTCTGCTGCCTGGTGTTAATTCTTATAGTCGGCAATTGTACTTGTCCCCTTTGGAAAGGACTGTTCCCTTCATATCGTTTCTTGTTCAAAGTAGCCCCCCCCCCCCCCCCCTCTTTCTTTTTTTTTTTTTTTCCTGCGGCTCTAACCCCATGTCACTCTGGCCACCCCTGGCATAGAGGTTCTTCTACTCTCTCAGACAGATATCCAGAATAATGTGCATTACGTTTAAACAAATGTATGTTACATCAGACCCAACCACTGATCTCTATTGTAGTAGGCTGGATCGCGGACCGCGGCTTCGGCAGCTGGAGCCGAGTGTCGCCACCGGCGGCCATTGATTGACACCAGCCAATGCATGGGACTCTATGGGAAAAACAAGAAAAAGGGCCATTTCCCCCGTTTCTAAGCTGTTGTCGGCACTGAAACTTTTTGGATGCTTTTCGATAAGCCCGGCAAATATCTTGCGTACAAACATTAAAACTGAAAGCCCTCGCAGTTCTTATAAATAAATATTGTGTGGTCGAGAGTGACTCCGCTGTAGTGCAGCTCAATAAGGCGAGAGTTACTTAGAGTTACCGCGGAGTCGGTGGCGGTTTCGTTGAGTTGGGTTTAGCAGACGAGAAGCTCGAAGGCTTTGCTACGCGGAATTCGCTCACTCCCGGAAAGCCGCTGTCGAGATGGAACTTCTTTGTGATTCATCAACTTCTGGGCTTCCCTAAGGACGGTCTTATTGACGGCAGTTCCATTGTTTACTCCACTACGAGAGCAAGCTTGCCAGCTCAGCCGTAGGTGCTCCGTTACGTTTGATTTTTTTATTCGGCGAGCGGACGTTTGACAAATACCGATTCGATCTCCAAACACCCGACATAAGGATCGCAGCGCACAATAAAATACTCGCCTCCGAGCACAGCGTACATGCTTCAATATTCTTACTTTTGTGCGTTTCTCCCATAGACTCGCGTGTATTGCCTGGTGTCAAGCAATGGCCGCCGGTGGCGACACCGACGGGCTCCCGATCCGCGATCCAGCCTACTAAAATAGAGATCAGTGGACTCAACCCTCGACTGAGATAAAGCGTTGACCGCTGCAAAAAATAATCCAAATGTTTTTTTTTTTTTTTTGCTTTTTTTTCCCCTTTCGTTTGACAACGTCGGAAAGTTGTAAGGCAGCAGAGACGGGCAAACTCAAAACAAGTCCATCTCTATGAAAACCGTTAACATGAGGGCTTTTAAAATTACACAACGAGCTTGAACATAGAGTCTGGGCTAGCGAGGCGCTGCCTTGACGGAAGAGCTTCGCAGTTTTTTGAACACCCGAAATTTGACGAAGCTCGCCTTGCACGCCAAGTCTGAAAGCCTCGAGGCGGCGTCGTAAAGATCGAGTAAAGGAATTCGCGAAGTGTGCGGACTCCCAGAAAATGAAAGACCCATTAGCCGATGCTGTTTATGTAGGCGGTGCTCAAGCACACATTGGCCAGGGGATCTAACAGTCTTGGACCCAATAAAGTCTACCTCACTCACTCACTCATTGGCCAGGGGTTCTTTCTTTTCACTGAAAGAATAGATCAAAGGGTTATTTCGTTCCCTCGCCCCAAACCAGTGCCGGCACGGCCACAAACGAATCCATCGCAGCCACCGTAAACGACCTCATAGAAAAGGTCTATCATATCGTCGGAACTGTATACATACTGTACAAATAGAGTTTATTCAACGCAAAAAAACTGACAGCAGCAAAAAAAAAACAAAAAAAAACATTTTTTTTGTTAATAAATCAAATAACATTTTAAAGCGACGAAGTAGCTAACCCTTAACAATCAAGTTGAAACACGACCGGGTAGGCATACATACTAAAAAAAGAAAAAAATACAATAAGAAAGGAAACAGGCGAAGTCCTTTGAGAATTCTGGATATGGAAGTTGCGTAAACAATTCTTCCCGACCCTTGAGTAGGGACGTTATTTCGGCGGTTCCCGACCAAAAAAAAAAAAAAAAAAAAGAAATAAAGCTTTATAGACTCCGTTTCTCCTTACGATGAAGCGCAGTGGACGCTTCGAGCTCAGCTAGCCAATCGTATGCCGATCAAGCGTCACGTGATCTTCAGGAGGAAGGAGCAGCGACGCGTGGGCTGATCACGTGGTACGTTCGCAGCGCTGTGATTGGCTGTGGGATATGGCTCGTTGCGTCTCCTGCAGTCCATCGCAGGGTGAAACGGACTAGAGATACCCTAATATACTATGTAAATACGAGAAACACCCGAATAGTCACTTTTTTTTTGTTTATGTTTTTCTTTAGCGCGGTTAAAAAGTGCGAGCGTTCGCTCTTTAGAATATTTTCTTTTCTCGCCAGGATGTCGAGTTTTTTTTTTTTTTCAGTAAACGGATGTTTGCATTGAATTGGCCGGTTGCGAAATTAAATTGGGCGCGTTTTGTGTTAACAATAATATATAAGACGGCTGAATTGGTGACTCGCGGTTATGCATTCCATATAGTCCATAAAAAGAGAAATCTTGCCGCGAAAGTAAAGTCAGCTGCAGGATTCCGGAATGAGTACTTACAAAACAAACAATGTTAAAAATGGGAAAAAAATACAAAAGAGGAAGAAACGTTTGCAGGCGCGCTAGGCAAGGTTTTAACGTCATCTTCTTAGAGCAGAAATTGAATTCGAAGCCATCTCAAAACTCTGCCAAAGAGAGACCACCGGTTCCCCCCAATTTAATTTTGAAAGAATGACAGATCCAAACATTTCTAAAAAAAAAACAAAAAAAAAAATCCGAATAATTATGTACTGAATCTTGTATAGGTTTTCGGCATTCGTTGAAAAATAAACCCGAGGAATTACACTTTTTTTTTTTTTTTAGAAGCTTGATTTCATGTTATTTTATTCCATTAATAAAATCTGACATAAAGGTTGTATCATTTAGTCGTAAATTACGCGACTCGAAAATATACCCGAAGTTACATCACACTAAACTTTGATGTGTTGGAGTTGATTTCCAACAACAGTGTTCATAAAGCAAGCGTGTGAGTTTAAGGTACGCAGTTTAAACAAGGAACGTATATTCCCCTTCGAAATCGGAGTATTAATAGTATATCTTGATCATAATATCCGAAGTCGAAAAACAATTAAATGAGTTTACACATTTATATCAGAGTAGATTTAAAGGCGGAAAGACAAAATGAGTGTCTGACAAAAAAAAATAAAATATATGTCACTTCTCCTTCGACGTCGAATCGCTCTAACATTAACGTAACAATATTATTAATACAAAAAGAACACAAAACGAAAAAGAAAGATCCGCGCGAGAAGCACAGTCGCGACGTAAACAGATGTTGCTATTTTTACAGCCAGGAAAAGAAGAGAAAGCTCACAGAATCAAGATACTGTGCCAATTTTCTAACAACCTTTCCTATATAGTTTCTTTTTTTTTTGTGCGTTTGTCGTCGCGTTTTTAACCTTTTCCCCATCTCGTTCCTAGCAACAAAGCTTTTCTCATTGTGATCACTTCCACGGTGGCTCCCGAATAGCGGAAATAAACCACACAATGCGACGATCTCCGAGTCTTCGCAGTCCGCGCATTCGCGACCGAATATTTCCACGAGATACAATGGGTCTTCCGCGTGTAAGAAACTCTGACTGTGCATTCGTACGCGGTGCTCACAGTGAAGCCGTTTATCTTCGTCGCGATGAGATCAAGAGCTTTCTGAACGTTGCCCAATGTGTACCGAAATTGGTTCGCTCCATCATGTGCCTCGGGAGTGCTCCAGTTGCAGATGGATCGAACAAAGACGCCTTCTAAATTTTGAATTCTTTTTTGTCCGGATCAAGTTTCGTTGCATACCCTCGGAGAAATGAACTTCGCAAAAACAAAAAAGTTTCTGAAAGAAAAAGAGTTATTATATTGAAACATAAGTTGTACTAGAGATTCGAACTATTCTCATTTCTGCCGACTCAACGATAGTTTCCACAGTCGAAAGCGCGGGAAGTTGCCGTCGTACAGATGTGTGTGTGTGTGTTGTCACTCCCAATGTCTATATTTAATTGTTGCTGTCGATATATGACCTTTGGTATTCTCACTGTTTCGCTCTTTCGACGCCGAAATCCATTACACACTGCACGACGCTATCTGTGAGCGCGCACAAGCGATCGCCAGTTTCTCTTTCTTGTATTCTTCTTCTTTTTAGTTGAACATTATACCACAGAAAGAACTAGTGTGAAGGAATGTTCTCTTCCAGGAGCAGTCAGCTAAGGCTGCGGCCCCGCGGGTGTCATTTTGAACAAGGCAGTAGTTCATCTACCAGGGCGGCGATGCACGTCCGTTCGCGATAAAGTCCCTTGGTACTTCTGTTACAAGCAGAGACAACAAATACAAATGACAAAGCACAATCTGCTGGAACGAAATTGCGGCATTCAGTCCAAACCTCTGCTGTGCGCTGCCATTCGCACCGTCACGCAGTCGGCGCTTCAAATAATGTCGCAACTTGTAGGAAGCTCTTATCTAGGGACTTCCGTTCGCAAGCATAAATGCTTGCGCACGACACCGGCATTCTTCCTTCACTTTTGTACCTCTCGGCGGCCGCGTGACGTGGCTCAGCTCCTCCGAGTTTTGCGCTGTCATTCTGCTCAAGGTCACCGCGGCCGTGTCTTTCGCGTTATCTTAGATAAACAGCCTTTGTTACGAATGAATGACTCGATTTTTTTTAATTTAAATTCTTACTATACTTGGTTTCAGCTTAGGTCCGAGCGTGGCTGTTGCTATGTGCCAAAGATCCAATCAAAAAGCGCAAAAAGTGCAACGTCATGGCGGTCTCCGCTCTTAATAAGACGACCCAGCGGAGGTTACAGGTTATAGGTTACAGTTACAAAATTATCGATTTCTGCTTTTCTTAACAAAATATTGTAATCCCCGATGACTGTAATTGCCTGGGTATCATAAAACGCACATCAATTACATTTTTCATATTTTCTCGAAAAGTTTATTTCACGGAATGTTCCAGAAATCTGGTCATGTACGGACTGTAAGCCCTGTACATGACGTCATCGCACCATGAGAGTGGTCATTTCTTCTTGTTCTTGACGAGAGAAACAAAAGTAATGGTGCACAATGTGTGTGGCACATGGGTCCGCGCTCAGCAGCAAGGCAGTCATAATGGCCGCTGATGCGACGTTAATGCGAATCTTTATACCTTACATTTAGTGCACAACTAGTACAACACTGGCAAAGCCGCTGGCCCGAGCGTGTGGCTTCCTCTTGCGTGTTTATCTATGTGTACATGTCACCGTGCTGCACCCCCAGCTTCCTTCCTTTTTTTCTTTCTTGCTTTCCCCTTTTCTGATTTATTTTCCCGCTCTTTCTACTTATTTTGTTATTTTGTGGACGTCACATTATTGGCTCTATTCCACACAACAAAACGATGCTTTTTGCATTTTGTTTTTTTCAACCAACTTCCTTGCAACTTCTCTATTTTCTTTTATAGAAAGAGGTCACCTTTTACACAAACACGCATGGTACGAATCAACGTTACTAAACCACTCAGTTGGGAAACTGCCATAGAGACTGCTCTGAAAAAGTGGCACCGACCCGTCCTCCAGAACCGAGCTAATGGCGATTACAACGCCACCATTTCTCCCGCAGCGGCCACTCGAGTAAATGCACGTGACTTCCATTTTGGTTTTAATCGGCCATTTTGGGGCCAAAACAGATACTGTGGAAGGGGCTTCAGGGGGTGCCACCCCCACGACTCCCAAGCGGACGCGCCGCGGGATACTACCGAGGTTAATATGCGCCTAGCTCGGGACGCGCTACCTGAAATCACCGCTGAGGCACGGTTGTATAAAAACAATATTAATTGTACTGCAAAACTTACAAACTACATATTATAGAAAACAACACGCGCTCATCGTTTTGTACTAAACTCCAATAAATTTACTACAAAAAAGTTTTTTCCGTTGGTTTTTACGCAAAAACATGCTTTCTAAAAGCTCAAGGCGACCACAGTTAAGACAAATGATACAGAGTGGCGCTGTTGTCGTATTTAGCTTGGTCTAGGTGGACGCCAGCGGCCCAGGTTTCAACGGTGAGTTTCCCAACTGAGGGTTCTAGTAACGTTGGTACGAATACTCCTCCTCCAGTGTATTTGGAACAATAACTCCAAAACAAAATGAAAAGTGTGGAAAGAATAATATGCTGAGTCATACCCGCACCCACGGAAGGTTGCGTTAGGCGGCTCTAACGACAACGCAGCAACACCTCAAAATTTAAACACCTAAAGTTGGCAACATTGTAACGAGGATTAGTGGCGCCATCAGTATCGTCTTCGGGAGCGTCACATTAGAACAGCTTATCTATACAAGCAAGAGATGGCGCAAGTGTGCGTCGTCTGCTACAGTTGCAATTATATTCGATGCTTAGAACAATTAGTTAGATTTTGAAAATTAGAATCGTGAGAAGTAATTTCAAATGCATCGAAGAAAATTTTCATAACGAATCTCCTTTCAAAATAGCTCTCTTTTTTTCTGAATTGCGTTTTTTGCGTACATAGTTAGGCTTCAAAATATTGCTTTATTGTGAAATTATTTCAAACGATTTTGAACACAAATACAAAGACATTTGGCTTAAAGATGACGAACCCAGTTCCGCTAGAACACAACTAAAAGATATTAGACCAGCTACTAAAATGACATAAAAAAAACAAAAAAACTTAGAACTTCTAGGATGAAATTTTGAAATTTAAGCATTTTAAGGCAGAGTTTACGACGAGACGGCTGGAGTTGCACTTCTCATATTTGTTAGGCTAAGTTGCTAGGTTAATTAAAAATAAGCCCTCAAAGTTCGTTGCCCAGTTGCAAGGACACAATGAGTTATGGCACTTTCAATTTGTATAAAAAGTACTTTTCAAGAAAATATATAAAAATATGTTTATAAATTAAAAAAAAAACGACATATATAGGAGACTGCATTTGCCATTTATCTAGTTATTAATAAAACCAGAACGCGACTTGGTCGCATTAGTAATCTATAAACCTAGAAATCATAGAGGCATGTCTCCAGAAATATAAAAACCTGCGCTTTTTTTTCATTACGGGTTACGTTTGCGAAGATAGATATCACATTTTGTCCTAAGATATTAAAGCTGAATGGCCCATTTATTTGCGATCAAAACGAATTGCGTTATTTTCGCACAGACGCGACATTTGTAGCGCGAACATGAGCTGACGTACGGCCAGCTCCGGCATTATCGCTGCGGCCATGGGACCGCAGTTGTACGCTGTTAAGCTTGATGCTTACCAATATTTCGTTCGATTAAATTCTAGAAAAGCGCACAAGTCACGTTCGCGCTAACAGTGTCGCGCAATGTATCTACGCATAAGCGGCGTTGGACCTCCTATTGACTATGCCAAAAATCGCCTTCTGTGCTCGACGGACACCATCATGGTGTCCGTCGTGTTCCCCTGCGTGTTCTTTCATCGCTGTATCAATCATAAACAGAAAATGCCCAGTGACTCGCGCTAGTGACGCCACTTGGTTGGTCCCATTAGCTCGTAGCGCCGGCTGCGTCAGGACGTAAGTTGAAACAAAGTATAGATCAACTCAACAACCTGACGTCACGCTACCGTGGTGGTGCTGCTGTCGGTACGGCGCATGCGCAGAGATGCTTCACTCCTCCCGAATGTGGTTTCTGCGCACGCGTAGTGCCCACACCTGGTGCGGGCAAAACGGGCTTGTTTGTAAACACTGGATTGGTCTATAGCCGACTAGAACGGCGAAAAACAAGATCACGAGGCAAGCAGCGTGAACACAATGAGCCACGTTATCAGTGAATATAGCCACGTCGCCATGTGGTCTACACGGCAGTCAATTCTACACTGATCAACGGACCAGACGCTCGCGCCACGAGCTTTAAAATCATTTTGAAATGGGGATGTATGGGCCCGAAATAAATAAAAATATACTTTTTAGGCATCCGCAAGAAGTTTCGAAATTACTTAAAAATCCATTGCTTGCCTGATTGATGCATTTGATTAATATTTTAGTTCATCGCAGCTATTTTTGCCTATTGCTTTACAGCAACGATACTGTTGCAAGAACTAAACATTTCGAGGTAACTGGAGGCTCGGCACGTTACATAACTTTAACTTCTATGTTTTTTGTTTTTATCGGTTTGTCCATGCAAATTTTCAATAAATCGTACATCTTGGCCGCAATCTTTAGTATGTTTTATGGTGAAGGTTTCCTTTGAAGTCTTTAAGAGGGAAGAAAGAAATGCGCGAAGCGTTAACGAACTATCAAGATTCGGAGGCAAACAAAAGAAAAAGCACGTTTTCGGACACTTAGAATGGAAAGTTGGTATAGATCCGATACGGGTTCCCGGCTCCGGTGTCACGAAGCGAAAATTGGAGTCGAGTTCTGTAACCTGATAAGAAACAAAACTTTGCATACAGTTTGAGTTCAGAGAACGAAAAGTGTCAAGAACGCGCCTGGGTTATTTTGAGGTTCCGCCGCGCGCTAAGTGCATACGCGTCTGTCCGTCAAGTTCGAGTTGTTTCGCCAAGTTTCGCCATCGGGCCCTGGATTACGTTTCGCGAAGTTTTTGAAACGTGTACGCGAGCGTGCGTGATTATAAGAGTTCGGAGGGATGGTTTGGAACAGAACAAAGAAAAAGAAAAACTAAGCCGGATCGAAACTATCTCTTCATATAAGCGGCGATGCAGAAGTTGGTCTCAAAGTTAAAAAAACAGAAAAGAAATTGCGACGAATTACATTTATTTATTCATAGATTTGTTTAAGGAAAGAAGGAAAATTGGGCAGCAATATATTTTTTTTTTCCCAAGCTTTATGATGAACTGCGTATCGTTTTCAAGAAGATTGGATTGTAATCGATATGACAGAGGGAAAAGCTTTCGATCGCCAAAACGCTTACACTTTATTCTCATATGGATCTGTGTGTTTAGTGGCTATAGCGAGTTACATTTTTTTTCCTTATGTTTATTTGGTTACGAAAAAAAAAAGTAAAAATTTGAGGGATGTAGGTCGTCGACATTCCTTTCCATTAATGAGAAATGTGCACAGTGCTGCCTTGGACAGGAAGAACGTAATACAAGGTTAATGGAGAGGCAAAGAACGTTGCCAGTAATAATAGGGAATGACAGGCAATCCGCTGATTAGTGAATGCTTCAACTGATACGATTGTTTTATGGTTACGTAAAAAATAGACACATATATTTAATCTTTTTTTCTTTTTACTTTCTCCACGTTGCGAAAGTCTTAAAAGTTTAAAACTCATATTCATTGATGAAATCATTTTTTTCTTAAGTTATGGTAGCAAAAAACTTTAGGTGGTTCTTTAAAGTTGAATGCAGCTTTAACATATAAGGTTTGTTAGCTTTCTTTATAAACCTTATTAGGCGTTCAAAAATGCGAATTTTCGAGACAATATCTTTTTTCTAGTTAACGTGTGTATTTTGTTTTCTTAGTTGAAGAATCGTGGAATGTGGTGCTGTTGAAGCAATTCCACATTTCAGGAATTCTCGAATGCATCGATTTGATGCCGATTCTTCTCGTTATCTGTTTTACCTTGTACTCTTTAAGCTTAACTAGCTGCTATAATCTTTGTCAGTTTATCATATATACACGGCACATAAAACATACCCTTTCGACATTCAATAGAATCTTATTTTATGGTACTTCGTGTGATTTACGTCAATATCTCGCTAAGCTGTAAAACTCAGCTTTTTTAAAAAAAATATTTTACCACCTATATTGTTTTTAATCTAAATTCAAATAAAGGAACCTCTACCTACCAAAAATAAATATTATTATTTAGAGGCTAAAAAGTCAAACTGTGCCGTTATCGAGCCTTTCAGTCAATTCTGCAGCTTCCTAATCGATGGTAAAACACGACAAACTCAACCGCCCAGGGTATGTCGAAGAAGCCATTCAGCAGAAACAGGAATCATCAGGGTCCGCGCCCCTGGCTTCGGTCTTTAAAGTCATCAGCACGGAAACTGGAAGATTAAGATGTAATTAATTTAGTGCCATGTCCCTTCTCGGGTCGACTTGGGACAAGAACTTCACTGGCGCTACCATTCAACGGAAGTCTTCCATATTTGTTCCAACGAGGAATCATTAGCATAAGACGCTCAAAAAAGTTTCGCCAACAATTTAGAAAGAAATCCTGAACTTCTAAAAAGAAAAAGAAAACCTGCTCTGATAGCAAAAAAAAAAAAAAAAGAAGCTTTTTTTTTTAATTAGCTTTATTAAATTTTATTTCTAGGTTAATAAAGGGAACAAAGTTTTGAGGTAAAACAAACTTCTTAACTCGATAACCAAAAAGAAAAAAAAAATGGTGTGATTATAAAACATGATCCGCATTGGGACAACAAACACGCCGAAACGTCGCGCTGCACTTTTCGCGTTTTGGGGTCAATGTGTCCAGGCGTGATTCGCATACAAGTACAGTCATTTACTCACTGAATCATCCGCAAGGGGCCGAATGTTTTAAATTGTACGACACTACAATTTATATGCGGGCAAAAATTACGATCGCAAAGCGTAACATGCGTACCTAAGATCGGTACACTATAGACCTATTTCACAAGGGCGCCGCCACCTTGAAATATCGTCACCACTTCCAGTACGACGCGAAAACATTGTTTTGCCGTCGAAACGCCATTAGAAAACATTTAGGAAATAAGCGTAGCAGTCACCCATTCTCCTCTCGTCTCCCCTTTATTTTTTTTTTTTTTTACTATTTGCAGGTTGAATTGTTTTATTATTTTTTCGTCGCCCATACCGCATATGCCTACCAGGTTGCTGGGGACGAGAGTAGGTGAAAAGAAGGTCTATATAAGCGCGGCTCCTTGCTTCTTGATTAGGTCTTCGGTGCTCTTATTTACAAATGCAGCAATCTGACTCGGCTGCGCAACGATGATAGGGTGATTGGGGCTCACCATGACCTGCGTTCCTTAACTTGTCAGTGACTATTATAACGCATGTCGACAAAATAGTGTCTTGACGCCAGTTTCCGCTCCTTGAACCGCAGATGTTATAAAGTCAAGTCAAATAAATTACGAATGATAATATTAATGGGCGCTCAACGGGATAATTATCCCACTGTATATCGTGCGTACTGTCCTAGATCCACTCTTCTAAGCAATGTTTTTACTCGATCTCTCTCTCTCTCTCTCTCTCTCCCCCCCGGCTCTCTCCCCCCCCCCCCCCGGCTCTCTCCCCTTTTAAAACTACTGTAGCAAAAAAAAAAAAAGTCGGGTTGGGATCGCGCAACAGTCTGCTCCAGACAGCACTGCGCCAACACCTCCCCCCTCTCTCTCTCTCTTTATCCCTCTCTCCCGCCTCTCCTCTCACACCTTGCGTGTGCGTCGTCGTCGTCGGCCACGCAGCACACCGAAAACAAGACCACCAGTGACGCTCTGACTAACACGCCCGGGCCCAGGAACGTGTGTCTATTCGGAGCCCGCGGGACCCCCGCCCGAGCGGGCCGAGTTAAGGCATCCGACGCAGAGCGGCACGTAGTACCGTTACACGGGCCGCCAACTTACGCAATTATTCCTCCTCTCCCTTTTACGCCAGCGGGCGGAGGCAAAATAAAGACGGGGGAATAACAACGTCACGTGTTCTAGTGACCTGCGGACCGAACAGCACCCGGATAGCAAGGCCGCCGTGACGAACTTATGACGTCACGTACAAGAGGCGAACGCGGGGGGCTCAGCTCGGAAACGAGTGGTGCGCCAGCGCTCGATTGGGAATCGTGTTCTCACTTGTGTGAACGCGAGGCCTCAGCAAAACGCTGACGAGACGCTGGTCCCCACTCGGTTCCACCGCAGTGGTCGCCTCTTATACGTGACGTCACATACTGAGAACATTGGCCTTGCTGGGTGCGAGGTGTTGCCTGGGTGGGTGACTTTCTCGCTTTCCTGTATGACGTCCCACCCTATCCGTCCTCTTTCCCTCTCCTGGGGTTCTTGTATCCCTTCCCAAGTGCCGTGCCGCCAACTGCTCAGTTTTTGGCTCAAACTCCGAACGAACGCGTGGATCCCAGTGTCCGCGAAGGTTTGGTCCTGTGGGTGTCCTGCTTGCTGGAGTTTAGACCCTAGGACGTCTCGTTTTTGTCTCGTCGGCGCGGAAGGGTCCAAGACCCCCTAAGGTGAGGTTTTTTCGTCGGAACGCCACATAGTTTGCGATATTGATTGTTTTTCTAAACTCGTGTAAATAGCGTTGGATTACAATTTCGTAATTCGTGCGGTATTTGTGTTGAATTTTTGACCTGAAGCGATTGCAAGATGAGTCATTATATCTTGAATCTTTATTTATTAATTATGCCGGTCTTACTGAGAGAAAAAAAAATACACAGAAAGTATATGTACAGCAACTCGGGAACTTATGGGAAAACGCCTCTTCACTTTGACCTTTTATATCCATTCAAATTTGTTCTGGGCTGCGGTTTCCAAGCGCAAGGAAATTAAACATGCAATCTTCGAGAACACCGTAAATATGGAGCCACCATTTGGGCCGTATCACTCAAATGATCAGACATCTTGATGTGATTAATCATTTAGGTTGCTTTGTTTTTCCACGGTTACGCAACCTAACGGCGCCCTTTCAAATTAGGACCCGGAAATAAAAACACAACGCTAAAAACAGACGCGAAAAAAAACTCTCAAAAACGACCTAGGGCATATTTGGCTTACGAGCCCTCTTCAGACATTGGGCTGCCTCCTCTGTAGCAAGATCAAACAAACAACTGCAAAAAAAGAAAAAAAAAAGACAACGAGATGAATTTGCAGATATGTGGAGCCGTGATTCGGTTCAGAAAAAACGCGAAGCCGAAACGAACAAAAAATGATCCGCTTCCATTACCAAATTACACGAAAACCCTCGCGTTAAATGTGCGTTTTTTTTTAAGTTTTTTTTATCCGAACTTGTAGCGTGATATGTATTATTTTTTTGTTAAATTCTTTTACTGTATACCTTGGTACTACGTATGTTGTATTACATTTGTGTGTGCCCAAGAAGCAAACAGTGTTACTGCGATTGTTACATTTCCTTCAGCTCGGTTATAGTAACAGCTCGAGAGCGGTTGCATTAACCAGGACACGCAGGGCAAGGAACTGACGTGTTTTCGTGTTCTTTTCTCTCCCATTTTCTACTAGAATGCTCGGGATCGATAGGCGGAGTGAACCAAATATTAAGACAAAAATCGGGAGAATCATTTGCCTACAGTTATTTTTACTACAAACAAACGCGCTCATTACACAGTCCCCTTTATTTTTCTTCGTATATACACTCGATTATAAACACCTTTGTATATACATACTTACGCGTAAATAATTTAAGCTTAACGAAGTGCAAAAAGGAATGGGAAATCGTGATCACTTCGCTGAAGCCGCTATTTTGTTATAACCAAGTTGCTTATAAACGGTCTCGACAATATCTGTTCGAACGCGTTCGAAGATTGAGTAGAGACGAAAGCAGCTAGCTTTGCGTCTATCTTCTAACCAATCCAGTGAGAGCTCGACTCTCTCCCGCGTTGCTTACGTTGAAGCGCACACGCTCGATATTTAAAACGCCGCAAAGGACGAGAGACCGGACAAAGAAAGACACATCGCGTCCCCGCGCTCTTTCTCACTTCCTCCTCTCTCCCAGTTTGTTCCCGTAAAAGAATTTACAAACCATAGTAAAAAAAAAAAAAAAAATCGACTCCGGTTGATTTAGGGACCCTTGGGGGCAGCAGCTCGTCTCGACATTGCGTCACACTTGTAGCTCGCGCGCAAAAACACGAAGATCTCACAATGGCGCCGCTTAGGATAACCTCGCGCGCATGGTAATACGCCAGCCAACCCGGGGCACAATTCCCCGGAACATCTTGGCTACTACACGCGTTGGGAAACGACGTCAGGACGGCGGTAATGGAGAGCGGATGCGCCCGAATGCCGCCACTTAGCCTATCCCGCGCTAATGAACCTAATGAATCAGATGCGAGTACTCAGCGGGCACCAACACTACACGCCACTGGTAATTAGGCCCTTTCTAACGGAGAAGAAAAAAAGAAACGCAGGAATTGTGGTATAATAAGTCCTAAGCCGCAGCTGGGAAGCTTTGGTGCCCTTAAACGTGGGCAGTGAAGTGTCAGTATTGCGGTGCCTGATTAGCCAAGCAGTGTCACTGCTCATATAGTATATACAAATATTGACAGCTTAAGAAAAGGCGACAGTGGGTGGCTAATTGCGGGTCGCTACGGCATCGGTTACTACTTTTTTTTTCTGCTGATATGCTGAGGTCTGCTAAAAGATATGCTGCAATAATGTGAGCTGGACACGTTCCTGCCGAGGGGTTAGGTTATTAGCGGCGAGAAGATTTGGTGGCGCCCTCCTGTGGTTCCCCCTTGTGACGTCATTACCTTGCAAACAACAAGTTCGATGGTGTTTGTTATTAGCATGGTGGAAGCTTGAAATCATTGCGCTCTCAAAGGAACACTGCCAACACCGTCAAAATTAAAGTTCTTTCATTCCTCTTATTTCCGTCGATGATAAATCCCCTTTCCGACGTCATAGTCAGAGATCGGCCAATCGTGGAAGGCCGACCACAGCGACGCTTTCGGTCGCGCACGGGGCTAATAGTTAGGCCTCCGTGTTTTCGGATAAATCCGAAAAACTCCGAAAAACATCCGCCGGTAAAATTTTTGTCAATTCGGATTTATCCGATAAACTCCGAATTGTTATGTGCCCATGCCACCCCCCCCCCCCCCCCCCCACACACACACACAAAAATTATGTTTTTTTTTACAATTTGAGCAGCGCAGGATCAATAATCCTGGGAAAATGACACCATGCATAATTATCTTTCGAGCCTCGGACCATTGCCAAAAGGGGGTCTTACGGCTTGTCTCCTCAAGGTTGGTTCAGGGACACAGGTCATCGTACCATTCGTGTCCCGACAAAAGCCACTCTTTTAGTTTCCAGCTTGGGCCATGGGATTTGGGATTTAGAGAAAGGAGAGGGTATGTTTGTGTGTGTGTGTGTGGGGGGGGGGGGGGTAACAGTGAAAGCTATGGACCATAGAGATTGTAGGAAAGAGGGGCAGTTGAAACTTCTCTATTACATCCTTAACCACTCCACCTCGCGCGGCCGCGGGATAGATTGATGGGATGACTACGAGCTTCCTTACGGCTACCTCCGGCAGTTTATTGATTTTAAGGTACGTTTATTGAAGCCACACTTGTGTGCGACTTTTGTCGTAAGGCAAATAAGTATTCCCAATGACACCAACGCCAAATTAACTGAAGAAAATCTTATTTGATACAAGCGCGTTTTATTTTTGATCTGGCATACGTTTGCATCCGGTTATTATGTATTATTTTTTTAATAGGAAACACTGCGAAATTAATCTCCGAATTTCAGAGAATTGGGGATTTATGAAAAATAAACTCCGATAAACATCGAATTTTCGCTAAAAAATAAACTCCGAAAAACACCCTCCGAATTTCACGAAAAATAAACTCCGAAAACATGGAGCCCTAGTTATAGTCAGCGTTAAAGGAATCATTGCTTTGTTTGACGCACTATACGGGTTAATACTACATCGCTCTTTCCGAGCTTTTCAAAAAAAGGAAAGGGCAAGATGTAGTCAGGCGATGACAGCTAAGAAACGATGGGCGTGGCTAGCCCCGTACATCTCATTATAGTAGCAGCCAATGAGATTGTGGCATTCGCCGATAAGAAACCCGAACAACGAATCGCAAGAAGCGGGAGCATTATATAAGCCGCGACTCGCGCTTGTTAAGATGCCAGTGAGTATAAACGCTTTAAACTTGAGAACCTTGCCGCAATAGATATTTATTAACATGGCTGCTAATTTTTTCGCGGATGCAGTGACGCTCAAGTGATCAGGATAAACGAATGTTGCGGTTTAATTAGAACCGGCTTGACAACGTGAAGCTTAACATTTTATAAACAAGTATAAATGGTAAATATTGAAGCTCAAAGCGAAGAAGGACATTACGTCAACCCCTCAATTCGAACTGTTCTTCCACCAGTAGTAATAATAGTAGTCGTAGCAGTGGAAGCGGTAGTAGGGTACTCAAGAAAGAGGAACGTGGTGTTCGGGTCAGTAGGTCATCTTCAGATACAGAATTTCTCTTCACATTTCTGTAGAGTTAATGAAGTGTCCTTCGTAAATATCGACTCTCAAGTGTTATGGAAGCAAACGGAGTCAAAATAAGCTGGCCTTCCCCCCAATGCCACCGACTGAAGCGCAGCACGCTGACACTATAAAGTCTGGCACGGAGAGTTGGCAGTGAGGACGCATCTCACGACTTTGGCCTCCACCTTGGCCCATGGAACGACGGTGCGCATGGCTCTTGGCTCTTCCGACCCAAATGCAGCCCAGAGAGTAGATTTCACCGCGTGAGTCACGCACTCCGGTGTCATCATCAAACGCGGCATCCGACATTGGACACGCGCCATCAGCGACAATAATTAACGAAGTAAAAATGAAAAAAAAAACCTGCTTCTTCTTTCCGCGTTTAGAGCCCAACCCCAAAAGTACGACTAAACTTGACCTCAATAAAAAAAAAAAAAAAATTGTATGGCAAATTACTAGGCAATTGTGTTGCCTACGTGAAACGATCATGTATCACGTAAGATAGGGTCACGTGAAGTCAATTTCCCCGCTAAATTTAGCAGGGAAACTGAATTTGTGTATAGGCCATGTGGCAGGAAGTCATGTGACGTCATTTTCCTCGCTAAATTGAGCGGGGAAACTGAACTGGCGTTGATGTCACTTGACATCAATATTCCCTTACATTTCGCGGGGAAATTGAACATTGCAGTGATAGGCTCTCCCCAAGTGCTTTGTGGAAAGATGGACGCTCCAGATGTCTTCAAGTGGTTGGTGTCGGTGGCACCACGAAATGGATCCCCAGACAATTACACTCTCTCAGAATGCCCTGTTTTGTATTCTACAGCGCGACGGACTTTAAACAACCAACCATTAGCTTTTCATAATAAGAAAATAAAACGCAAAAAAAAAATCTACGGACACAAGACAATTACAAAAGACGTGTGCTGGTCTGTTGTAACTTGTACTGGTCTTTCGAGCGCCCGTGGTTTTGTTTAGTTTCTTAAGCACTCTGTTTTTTTTTTTTATTATGAACCATTACCAACTCGCCCAGTTCTCAACATTTCTGAATAGGCCTTTCTTTGATCAGTAGAGTGAATGAAAAGGGCGATTGGGTATTATTCTCCAATAGATTGGCAGCTCCGGGTGCAACAAGGCATCCGTGCCTTCCGCAACTGAATCTGCATGGCCGTTAGAGGGTGGCACTGATCGTACTTTTACTGTTATTCTGATTAATGGAAGTCCAGTGATTGGTATTCAAAATACATCGCGGTGCAGTACACAAATGGGAGATAGTGAGAGTGAAGAGCGCTGAACTTTACGTAAAAGAGTAAGGATTAATTATATTTTATAGCCTACCGCATTTAGTGGATATTTTATTTTCTACAGTCAACTGCACCGTACTTAAGTTAAACTAAAGTATGGAAGGTCTATAAGTACCGAGTATTACGCCGGTGCGGGTGAATGCTTGTCGTATGCCTAAAACATTTGAGGCTGGCCATAATATTAATTTCAGTCATTCGTTTAGTTAACAATGGGGCACAGAACTGACGACAGAGGATTAATAGGTTTATTTAAATGATTTAGCTTGTAATGGGAGGAACACATCTCTGGCCACAGTCAGTCAGAAAATTTTTGGATTGGATGTTTAGAGACAAAAGGTAAAGTATGAACAAAACTGAATTGGCATCACCGCCTGAAATTAGCCGTTCAAGATGATGTTTTTACCAACTTCCGTAGATAGATTAAATATTAAAAGACAGTTTTGATTTGTGCAATAATGTGTGCGTTCAATTTCCCACCGAGTTTGTGCATTTCTGCCTCCACTTGATTAACGTAAAATTGACGTCTGAACTTCTTATACGTCAAATACATAGGTATATTTTCGCGTTAAACACGTTTTGAGTTGACTGAAATTGATGGTGTGACCAAGGCCACATCTCGCATTTCCACTACATTCTTCTGGGATTGTTTAATTCCCATGTCTTACGGGCATTTGAGAGGCCTTCATACCGAATGCCTTTATTCAATAGGCGAATCAACTAGGAGTGTAGGCTCTGCAGGTGCCCCTCAGTATGCGCTGCATTCCCGAGTCTCTAGAAGCCTCGGCGAAGGCATTTTTAGAATAAACGAAGCACCGCATTCAAGAAATCTCGGGTTGATTCGCTGATTTTATGAAGACTGTTGGTCTGAAGACCTCTGAGACCCTCGAAACGAGGGAATTACACGTCTTGTTGACGTCTCATATAATCGTTGCTATTTGAGTGCCATCTATACACATCTATAGCTCTTATTACCAGGGCCAAAATGCTGAGTCACTGAGCTAAAAACGCATGCGTAGCGTCTGATATTCGGCAGGAGAGAGCTGCTGTGCATGCTGAGAACGCGTTTCAGGGCCGACTAGGCAAACGTAAGGTTTCAGATAAGAACTTCCTACAAGTAGCGACATTCTTTGAAGCGCCGACTGCCATAGACCATTCTACAGTCACCTTCTGCGCGCTACCACCTTTGTCTCAAGTCCCTTGATAGGCACTTCTTTTACAAGTAACGACAACCAATACAAATGACAAAGCACATTCCGCTGGAACAAAATGGCGGCATTCCGTTCAAACCTCTGCTGTGCGCTTCCATTCGCTTCCTAAAACCAGGACCGTCACCGACTGCGCCGACTGCGTGACGGTCCTGGTTTTAGGAAGCGAATGGAGGCGCACAGCAGAGGTTTGAACTGAATGCCGCCATTTTGTTCCAGTGGAATGTGCTTTGTCATTTGTATTGGTTGTCGTTACTTGTAAAAGAAGTACATATCAAGGGACTTCAGACAAAGGTGGTAGCGCGCAGAAGGTGACTGTAGAATGGTCTATGGCAAGTGTACGTAGTCGACCGAAAGATAAAAGCTGGGTTCTTGTAAACGGCTCCGAAGCGTTTGAGATCTTAACCGGCCAAGTTGTACTTACCAGCGGCTTACGTGTTTCTGCCTTCTTGTTTCCTTTGCAGTCGGTTCCCTATGCCTGTCCTCTACCCGGCAGCCTTACCGTTGGGTCCCAGATCCTCATACAGGGACTGGTACCTGCGGTATCCCTACGGTGAGCACCCTCGTCTAGTTTAGGGTAGAACAATACCCGCCGTAACAAAGCCTTGGTGGTATGAAGAAGTTTTATCTGATCACACGGGCCATTCGTAAATGGTCATAAGGAGTATCGGCAATGTTATCGGAATGCAAAAACAATATCTACTAAAAAGCTTCGTTATCTTGCAAACAGTGATTGAAAATGTGAAAGTGAGTACCAAATGAAAAAGGTACTTCTTTCGCAGAAACTCTTTTACGAATATAGCTCAACTTTGACTACGTTTACGATAAGTTTACGTTTACTTCACTGGTCGTCCTGGAACCAGCTCAGCCAATGCGAAGTACTATCGGTATCATACAACACTGGCCAAAAAGGGTAGACGTCTTTTTGTCACTAAGACTGGAAGTACTTGAACAAAGAACTCCCTGTAAAGTGCTGTTCTCACTTAACCAGCACGTTCTTTAGCTGCATTGGCGCGCACGTAAAGATTCGGGGGGAGTGGGGAATCTGAGAGACGTAGCTCTGGTGGCAGCCCCAGCTTAGCTTAGGAGGTTCTTCGGAGCGTTTGAAAGCTGTCTTTTAACGCAACGTTGAATGCTACCTAGAGGATTTCAGGAGGCATGCTGACAGAAAATGAAGGAGAGGGGAAGACGAGAGTGGGCGGGGACGTCAGAACATAGAGTTCTGGTGGAAATGATGAGTGGAGAGACGTAAAGCTATCTGCCTTTGTCTCCACTGCGCGCGTCGAACGTGTTAGACCGCGGAACACCGGCGTCTGGCGTTTGGCTTTCGCATTCTAACGCGTTCGACGAGTGCAGTGGAGACAAAGCCAGCTAGCATTACGTCTCCCCCCTAATCATTCCAGCCAGCTAGAGCTCGGCGTTCTGACGTCCTCTCTAGTCTTCTCCTCTCCCTCACTCTCTGCCCGCATACACCGTCTTTCAGAATAGCCATCGTGCGCTACGGCTTTTGTATGACACTCGTTTCTTCCTACCTTTGCAGGTTTTCCGTTAATCTTCAGAGAGGAGCTGGGGAGGGTGGCGACATCTTCCTCCATTTTAACCCGCGCTTTGAACCGTCGGGACCGGTTGTTGTCCGCAACAGCCTACAGGGCAAATCGTGGGGTCGTGAGGAACGTGAGGGCCCATCCCCTTTTGCCCAAGGACGACCCTTTGTACTCGTCATCACTGCCCTCCCACAGGGTTATGAAGTGAGTACATATACTTGCGGAGAATCTCTCAACCAGTACCATGCTAGAGTCATTCACAGGGTGAGAACGGCAGGGAGGGAGAGTTTCGGTTGCCCCACCTTTAGTGCGAGATTCCTACCATAGCCTCCTCTATACTCACAAAGCCTGGCAGTCCCACGACGGAGCCATAGAGCGCCCGGTCGCAGATTTGGAGCGCGAGGATCTGGTAGCACGGAGCATTTCTCGGGGAACCTGAACGCCAGCGCACAGCTTTTGTAGCGGCGAGGACCCTGAAACACACTTGTTCGCTCGGGAGGAGTGTGTTTCGGCGTCTCGCCGCAGCGGGGCGCCAGTCACGTGGCTCTCCTCTCATCCGTTGTCTGCCGCTCTACCTTTTCCATTTCGGCGGCCGCTTCTCGTGGCTATCCGCCAGGCTTTGTCAATATATAGGGGGCTATGTTCCTACTTTCGATTGCACGTGCGTAGCCCGTTCACGCTACCTTGAGTGTGCACGCGATGTCAAAGCACGGCCAGTGACTATAGAAGACGAGGCCTCCAGATGACGTTATAGTTAGTGGATCGCCCCCCCCCCCCCCCTTTTGCCCCGCCCCTCATACGCTCCCGTCACGACTCCAGCGAAACGGACGGGACCTGGCAGGAAAACACTCAACTTGCCGGAACAGGTCCTTTCGCTTCCGTGATTGCATGTTTGGGCGGTTGGTGCGATGGCCACCGCAGTAAAGCCGGGGAAGTTGCGCTGCTTGCGTACACAGCAGCGCGAACAGCAGCAACGACAGGGCAGCAGAACAAAAAAAAAAAGAAAAAAAGTTACTCATAATGGCCGAGCGAATCAGGTGCGACTTGCATTGCTTCTCATGAAGCGCAAAGGGAACAGGTTTTTTTACCGTGACTGTATCATGACCGTCGTCGCAAACAAGCTACGTAACCGCGGAAGCCGGTCGTTGTGCGTTTATCAACGTTTCTGAGCGAGGACAGTCGGTAGTAATTCCATCGCTTCCCGGTGAAGAGGGCTAAGCTTTTTGAAGTTCGCTTACGCGAAACACACCGCCGCAGGCTTTCGACGTAAAAGTCGTGGCAAACCAATTTGAAGACAACGCCTGCCCGCTTAAACCCAACGCTGTGCGTTATTGAGCTGGCACACGGCAGGGCACGCCCTGTTTGCAACCGCCATATCTGTCGAGGGTGGCGACCTCTATTGGCGACTCCAGCGAAACCGACGCCACGTAGTGGCAACGCCAAGAAGCTCAGAAGAAAAGATCGTTTCGACTTTGCCGTCTGCTATCGCTGCTTGGTTCTCGCAGGCAGCATAGATACAAACGTCGGTTCCAGCAATTATTTTTACGCTTCCGCCGTGCCATTCCTACGCAATAACTAGAAGAAGGTTTCTACCAGTCGAAAAAATCGCTTTGCTTTCATATGTAACACCGATTTTACGCCGCAGAGCAAGAAATGTATGGTGGTCCGCGTGCTGAACGACGCAAACGACCTCCTTTCGTCCGCCATTTTGCCTGACCAGCGCGCCCCCTATAGTTCGATGGGTCGTGAATAGGCCGCTGGAGTCGCGAATAGTGAATCCTCCACGCACAGCCGCCCAGCTCGCTTCAGCGTCGCCGCCATCGTGTCTTGCGGCGCCTGCCAACGAGCTCGAGGCTGCCCTGCGACGACGCCAGACGCGTCTGCCGTTTTGCGGCGGCCTCTCGTCAGGTTTCACTGCGTTTGTGCCGCTTGGGATAGGTCAGGAATCCACTAGGGATGTCTTCGTACGCTGCAGCCTTGTCTTCTAGCTGGTACGGCCTCAACCCTCCGCCTTCTTCATCTGTCGGTCTCGTCACTCCTTCGCTTCCATTAATGCATAACAGGCTGAAGTTGAGCTATAGTTGGTACATAATTACTTTGCATTACTTTAGGTGTGAATCTTTGGGTCAAAGTGATGAAGAAGAAGTATAAAGTCTTAGTTGATAGTCAGAGGTGTGTATGTCTCTGTTTCTGTTTCTCCCTGTCTGTGTTTTGTTCCTATCGTCTAGCTGACCGTTTAATTTTGAATCCACTAATGCGTTCTCTGTTTTTGACGTTGAACAAAAAACTAAAACGAGTTTGAACTTGCTTCGTCTACCTCTCGCACTTTGCCCTTGTTTTTTTGGCGAGCGTTAGCTTCTATTCAATTTCGTAAACCAACTGTCCTAATATTTTATTTTGATTCTGCACCTTTTAAAAACTAATAATGTCGTTTTCTTTTTATCTTGGAACTAGGTCACGCAACAAGTGCCATTAGTACACAAATGTAGACCACGAATCTAGTGCGGAGTCACATTTCCGCGATATTCATTAAAACTTTGCGAGGATCCATTCCTGACAGTACGCAAAGATTGCTTTGTGTACTACAAACAAGTTATGCCAGTTATATTGATTAAGCCTAAGGCTCGCGCAATCAACAATAAATAAATAAAAGGGCTCGCTATTTGAAAACACATATGTTCGCATATGTGTGCGTCACTTTAGAAAGAAGTCCGTGCGTCTATTTTTTCGCAGATCGTTTACAGAGATAATAACTGCAATATGAAGACTAAATTCAATAAATGAGGTCCGAAAAAAAAAAGGAAAAAAAAACGTTTCGCCCTAAATTTTTTTTTTAAAGTGTTACAAGACACAAGGTGTTATAGTCTAGAAGCGTTTATATTAACAACGATCCCACCAGAGTAAAAATATCCTTCCTCCCATAAAAAAAAAAAAAAAAAAAACGAAATTGCCTTATTAAAAACAACTGATCCAGCTGATCTTATTCATACAAATTCGAGATCTGATTCAATACTTACAACTTCAAGATCGAACTTTTACTTTCTCCTTTTTTTTTTTGTAAATCTCTGAATAAGCTCGCATGTAAAAAAAAAAAAATAGTTGTTTTTTTTGCAGATTTTTTTGTCTGACGACAGTGCCGTCAGCAGCTTCGCCATTAGCCCTTTAAACCACCGCGGCAAGTTTAATTGATTCAGCTTAATCAACGTCACACAAACATACGAACACACACTGAGCAGATCCGAGAGTACCAAGCGAAGTCAGGTTACAAGGAGAGGTCTTCTATACGGTATTCTCAATTAGAGGGGAAATTACATCTTGCCGTTCGCCCCGATCAATACGGCGATTGTGTACACTATGCTTAGAAAAGCGACAATAAGATACGATGAGTCTGAACTCTGGGTGGGTGCTTTTCTTTTTTACCCCAGCCATTTTTCTATTAGCTTTTGTTACGAATCGGTCTGATGCTTAAATAGCTGAATAGAGCTTAATTAGCGTCGCAAATGGGCTATCGTTTTAATTCCCCACGGCGGTTTTTCGTTAAACAATTCACGAGCGAACCCACAGTGGCCGCCGATGGGTTTCTTGCGTTGTTTGAAACTTTTGTTGCCCTTACTTAAAACAACTCCGCGTTCTCCTCCCTTTTTTTATTCAATTAAATTTAATACGTTGCCTGGTCTGGACACGCGCTACTGACTTCCAAAGTACCCAGTACGCAAATTATTCAGCCTTTTTTCAGACACTAGTTGCTTAGCAAAGTTGCATGAGGTCGGCGTGTGCATTTTCTATCCTAATCACTATAAAAAATAAATTGTATAGAACTAAAAGTTCGAACTTTTATATGCTGCGACTCGTAAATGAAAAATAAGATTCCTACTTCAGGGGGATCAGAACTTATTTCGCCAACGAAAGTATAAGAGCGGGTGATGACATTATATTAATTTGTGGCACGATTATGTCTTCTTTTTTTCTTCCTCTCTTTGCTCCGGGGCATCTGTAATAGCGTCTCTCCACTCGAGGTCTTACATTTTGTTTACCTCTAGTTCTTTGTAGCATATTTTTCTGTAGATGCGCGCGGTAGGCAGCCTATGGAAGAATCGGCCTTTTTCAAAACTGCGTCAAGCAACATTGGCTTTCGCCATTGCTTGAACACGAGGCGCATGATTGGCTCCGAGTCGTCGCCGAGTGCTGACGCAGCAGTCGTTTTCGATCCGAGCCGAGCCGAAGTCAGGCCGAACCCTGACGCAGTCCTCGTATCCAACCTACACGCTCAAAGTTCGTGCTCAGAGTTCGTGGCCAAACAATGGCGGACTTTGATAATTGGCGCAGCCGCTTCTAGATGGCGCGCCTATTGGTGACCGAGTGGGTTAGCGCGACGCAGCTCGGGGTAGGCGGAGCCCGTCTCGACACGGACGAGCGCCCTTACTGCAGTCCACAATCGTGCAATCGCTACACTGCGCGATGCACGTTTAAGGCCTGTTCACACACTGGCGTTTTCTTAGGACACTGTATCGTGCCTTAAAACCTCCTAAAATCTCTTAGGACGCGATAACAGACTGGCACGCTGGCGCCATCTATGATGCGACCCTGGAACTTCATTTCGCTAGAACGAAAGTTCTGCGGTATTGGCGAGATCAGATATCCGCACCATCTGTGACAAATGTCCGTATATAATTGTCAACTGTTTTACAAGCCAAGAAATAAATAATAATAATAATAATAATAATAATAATAATAATAATAATAATAATAATAATAAGATTAATAAAAATAATAATAATATTTTTTTCTGGTAGTGTCCAAAAACAGCCATATAACCCTTTTATTGGATCACTCGATAAATGATGCGCGAAAAAAGAAGAGAAATATGCAGGCACTGAGAGTGTTCCACGGACCCGATAGATGGCGCCAGTGTGTTCTCTCGTCGTAGGAGATTTTAAGAGGTTTCAGAGCAAACAATCTTAAGGAGTCGCAACTGTGTGAACGGGTCTTTAGGCTTCCCGTAGGAGTCCTGCTGCACTGGCTAGATTGCTTCTCTATAAACGCTTGAAAGTACGGCCTCCGGGCGCCGCCATCTTGCTCAGTAGGGGTGCGCTTGTGCGCGTCATAATCCGATTATGACGCTTTACTTGCAAACATGTACACATGTTTTAAAGTACGGCCTCAGGGCATTGCCATCTTGATCGCTTGGGGTGCGCTTGGGCGCGACCATAATTCAATTACGACGCCTTAGCGAGGCGTCTTAATCGGATTATGGCCTCGCCCAAACACACCCCAATCGAGCAAGATGGCGGCGCCCGGAGGCCGTACTTGCAAACACGTATGCATGGCTCTCGCACCAACGTCACATCAGCGGCCATTGTTCTGGTCTTGCTGCCGAGTGCGTACTTCCTGGATCATACATTTTCGCATCATCGACTTTGCCTGTCTCAGAAAGAAGAAGTAGGTATGACCACCGGCATGAAGCTATGACGTCACGGGCAAGACGTGTATATAGCGCAGTATTGTACGCGTTATATAAAGAATTAATCGATTACAATTACAATTACTCTAGCTTAAAAATGTATTAAATTAAATTACTCGATTATTCGAGATGAAAAGTAATGGGCCATTACTCGAAAAAATCCCCGATACTTCTCCGATTAGTACTTCCGATTTTCAAAATGACAGTTTTCTGCTGGCTTGAAAAAGGTTCCTTTGTGCTGTCTATTTTCGGATTAGAATTACCGAATTATGAACTACTTATTTTCTTTATCCTCCAATTTCGGTAAACCGTCCTCCTGTCGGAGATTGGTTTCGAGGATTCCTTGGTAAAGGAAACTTGGTCGAACAATATGCACATTAGAAACGGTAGGGAAATAAAATGTAATGGCTACGACTAATTTTAATACTTCCAAAAGTAATTAAATTACTGGTGCGGTTACTTCCTCATAAAATAATTACAAATAACTCTAAAAAGTAATTAATTACAAGTAATTTGATTACTTGAGTACCGTACACGACTGATATAGCGTGTTGAGCAGGTGTAGCCATTTCCGCAGGGAATTAAGACCTATAGCTCTCGCTATACGAACATGAATAAGGTGCCATTTGACTTTTTGCTTTCGGTCGTGCTTGTGTGTTTTTGGTGCCCCGTACTGGAGCTGATTTTTGCCCCGTTGTCTGTGTGTGTTTCAGCTGGCGGTTAATGGGCTTCCTTTCACAACGTTCGCTTATCGAGAAGGACTGGCGCTTGCCGATATCACTCACCTCACAGTACACGGGGACGTCCTCCTCCGTTCTCTGCACATACTTGTTCCGGAGATGGTAAGTCCGCACCTTATTTAAAAAAAAAAAAAAAAATAGAGGCAAACATTTCGTATAATATTTGTATAGTATAAACGTACAATAACTTATATACCTTATATGAGGACGATATCGGGCGTAGGTAAGTTCTTATGCGTTCTTATTTATGCTCAAATATGTATACTAGACACATTCGTATAGCATTTTTTTGTTTTTTCTACTGTAGGGAGCCGTGTTTTGCTTACATCCCAATACGAACTCGAATGCACCTCAATGTCACAAGCCCAACATTTGACGCTTGCAGGCGGATTTAGTGTGCATACTGTAATAAGAACTTTGCGATAATCAATCAGCATTGGCAGAGGCCCAAAGCGATGCACACGCGTGCCCGTTCATGAAACTGGATTCGTCGGGAAGAAGTATAGCCGAAAGTTTTCTTTACGTGCCGCGTTGCCTGCCACACTTTCTACATACCTCGACGAAATCTTTGATGCAAGTTTATAATCGAGTGCGACGTGGTCGCCGAACTGAGAACGGAAATTAACGAGCGGCAGCCACCAGCCGCATTCGTCGGAGCATGGGCTCCTGCACGCGTGAAGGGTGGCTTTCCCGCATGACCCTGGGTTTCAAGATGGACGCGAAACTCTGCTCCGTACGGCAGCTTATACACCAACTTATCTCGCTGACGTCACGCGACTGCGGTGGCGCTGCTGTCGGTACTGCGCATGCGCAGATGTGCTTCGCCTCGGGCGAATCCGGTTTCTGCACACGCACAGTCCGGTGTGAGCAAAGGTGGGCTTGTTTGTGAACAATGTGTTGGTGTACATATACAGAAACTCTCGGTGTAACTCGTGCCATTTTATTTTATTTTTTTTGTTTTTTTTTTTCTCTTGCAGCCAAAGTGCTTACGCGTCGCTCTACCAGACAAGGCTAAGGTTGGAGACGTTTTCGCACTTAGAGGGGAAATATCGCCGTGGCCCGAGAAGTGAGTCAACCACTTTATAAGGACACGTCTTTCTTGTTTGTGCTACTTTATCCCCTGATCCGTAGCGTGCGAACAGATCAAGGAATATAAAAAATGACTCAGCTGGGAGTTCCGCGCCGGCTGAGTGAGCGGCCACTACAACGACGTACGAGATGGCGTCAGTTTTGAATACGAATTTTTCAAGTGTAGATTTACGATTGCGTGTCAAAATGTAACCGACTTCTCTAAACATTGTCCTTCGCCGAGGCGTACCAGATACACTTTGTTAAGATGGAGGAGGCAACGGCGGATGAGAATCTCTGACATCCGCGTCATGTCTCAGCAGCGGGTGTTTCAAAATTTGGTTCGTACAGTGGCCGCCGCCGACTCATGGCGCTAGTATCGGAGAGATTTCCGTCTGCCGTTCGCCCCTCTTCTCACGTTTACGGCGGTTACCTCCTTTCAACCTTACTAGATTAGATGAGATGTGGAAATCCTGGGGAAGGGGGTACCTCCCCTCGTTTGAAGAGCCATCTAAATTTTCGCTTCAAAACTATATGTTCCATCGAGTACGGTGAAACGCCCGGTGGCAACCAGTTGTCTGGTTGCCGAGGCTGGAAAGGTTGCCGCGATCTATGAGCGACGGCGACAAGGAGACAACCGGCAAACACAACTCTGGACAGCTACCGCCATCTATGAGCGACGGCGGCAACCAGAGTGTTGTTTGAACCAGGGGTGTCGACATTTGTTCGGTACCGGACACGATCTTGGGAAAACCAGCCCTTAAGAACTCCGCTGTAAAACAAAAAAAAAAAAAAATACTTTTTTTTGCTTCAAGGTTTCAAAAGCTATATCCTGCTGCTACAGGTTAACTGTATTAATGAACAAGTCTTCACCAAGAAAGTCGTAAACGCAGAAAAATGTTTGGACAGCAGTAGAGGCTTTATTACACGACGTTTCGGGAAGAGACTTCCCTTCCCGAAACGTCGTGTAATAAAGCCTCTACTGCTGTTCAGACATTTTTCACCGTTTCCTGCTACAGGTTAAGAAAAGCAGGACAAGCTCCTCCCTCCAAGCCCTCCACCCTTTCCACTTGGCACAGCAAACGCAGGAGGCGACACCAGTACCTCCAAAACCTTCCAGATAAGAAAGCCTAAGTGCCGAATTTATCTGCGTCGCTTAAAGTGGCGACCGTAGGGCACAGATTGGACACGATTGTGACGTCATCGTTCGGCAGGAACTCGTGTCCAATCAGCGAGAAGCCGAGTCCACGACGAACGCTGACGCCGCAGTCGTGTCCTATCAGCTCCAACGGTCGCATCTGTTAGTGACGCAGGCAAATTCAGCACTTTTTCTTATCTATATGGAAGGTGTCCCTGATCGCCTCCTTTCCGGCGTTCGCTCTTCTTAGTGGGAGGGGGGGGGGGGAGGGGTTCGCGGGCAGAGCTTGTCTTGTGTTTTTAAACATGCAACAGGGTGCAGTCTGACCACCGTGGAAGATAAAGTGCGTTCGGGCGCGTTATGGCGTCAGTCTCGCAACCCTCGACATTAAGAAAGCTTGGCTATCAGATGATCTGAACACTGCAGCAAGCAAGATGACTGGGCCCATGGGCCGTACATACAAACGTCTATAGGGAGGTTATCGTTTTGCGGGGAAGTGAGCGCACAGACAAGTTTTCGAGTAAATGGGGATTTTTAGCAAACCGTTACCGTGTTCCGCGTACCACACTACCAGAGCATTTGAAGCATGCTTTTAAGCGCGCGCCAGGGTAACGGTTTGCTAAAAGTCTTCATTGTCTATGGTCATCGTACTAACTAGAAGTTTATCTCAGTGGTCCTTCAACCCCGTACCGTATTATATTTTGTTGTTGTTTTCTCGCAGACTTATACTAAACCTGACGTCGGGGATGGGCAAGGACGACGACGTGGCGCTGCACGTGAACCCGCGGTTCGCGGAGTCGGCCATCGTGCGCAACAGCCTGAAGGGAGGCTCGTGGGGCGAGGAGGAGCGGGACGGCGAGATGCCGCTGGCCATCGGGCAGCCCTTCCGGCTGTCCGTGGCCGTGCTCGAGGACTGCTTCCGCCTCACGATCAACGACGCCCACTTCGCCGACTACGCGCACCGCCTGAGCGTCGGCAGCGTCCGCAACCTCGTGGTCGAAGGGGACGCGGTCATCCACGACGTGGTCGTCGAGTCGCAGGAAGTGAGTCAGGGCGACGCATGCGCGCAGAAGACACAGCGCGACTTCCAGCGTCTTGCAACCAGCGCGACGCTATGCGGAGAGCAAGTTCGTCTGCTGCTTGCGCAGGAGTTGCGGTTACGTCAGACTCATGCCGAGCTCTGATTGGCTTTGATGGAAAGAATAATGAGTAGACCTCAATTGCTAGATGCCTTGAGGTCTACCCACTATTTTGTTCAACCAGCCAATAAGAGCTCGGCGTTCTGACATCCTCGCAACCCCTGTGCAAGAAGCAGACGAACTTGCGCTCCGTATAGCACGCGACGCCGCCAAGACGGAAGCGTCTGCCGCTCTCGGGCGTATTTCGTCGACCGTCGGGGATTCACACACAATGACGTCATGAGCATGCAGGCCTTGTTTCACAGGCTTTATTGCCTAAAGGCCTTCCTTGGAAAACGTGATCTTTACAACTGGGCTGTTCAGCAAAAACGTCACAGTTTAATGTAAATCCTGCCAGAGGTACTTCTTTCTTCTTTTTTTTTACTTTGTCCTGGCCAAGTTTCACTTAGTGCTTTTTAGAAATGGCGACATTCATTGAGATACTTTAAGACAGCCATGTTTGAGAGAGAGAGAAAAAAAACGGACAGGTGCAATTTTTGTTACGCGAAATGTGCTTAGTCATGATGTATGTTGTCTTTAATTGTGCAAGCGGTACACATGATAAAGAAAAACATGTGTGCTTCGAAACCTTCGATGAGAGGACGAACAATTGCATTTCCTTGCAAACTGAGTGTTGTCCTTCCGGGCGTTAAAATTAATTTACAAATTGGCCTTTTGTTTGAATTAAACATTTCACTCGGGTCGAAACGCCAGTTCATGCGATTGAGCCGTTGAGAGCAGACTTTCCTTTTCCAAGATGACGCTTTAATTGGGACGCCATTTTTGCACGATACTTAAGTTCTGAAGCATCCTACTTACCTGAAAATTGAAGAAACATAAAATAATTTGGAGAATCTGAATCAACCGCCTACCCGGCCGCACATCTTTTCTTTGCAAACTGAAACAAAAAATAAGCGAGAAGCGAATAATCGTAAAGTATAATCATGTAATTGCGAACTCTGTGAGTTTGTTTGGTGGCGGCAGGGACTGTGGCTATATACCTCAATACAAAATGGTTTCGATGTGCAGTCTTGCGTCACGTCTAAGCTGAGAAAATCAAATCTGATCACTAACTGTTGTCCACTGTGAAGTTGCACTTTCTCTTACTCGCTTGCAGAACGAGTTGGAACTTGGACAGGCTGATAACTGGGAGCTGTATCAACCGCCCGAAATGCCGCAAGAAGAAGCGCTGCAAGAGGTGGGAATCTTTTCGTCAATCGAATTTCCCACATCGCCTATCAGGCATTATTGCGTGAGGATGGGGGAGGACGGGAGAGAGAAGACCACGTTCCTGATGTCCATGCAAGGAATATATGCTTCTTGTTGCAAAATTATTGCACTCGCATTTAACGAACGCGTAGTTCTTACGTGCGGAGTTGAGAAGAAAAATGAACCAGAATACCAGCGTTTATGACGCTCCTGGTGGGAGGAAATAATTAGTCAAACAATACATGTTAGATTCCACCCTCTCCCCTTTTCTTCTACACTAAAAGGAAACATGAAGTTGAAAGTTAAAAAAAGAAACCTTCAGCAATACTTTTTTTTTTGTTTTCAGGATCAGCAAGTTACGGAGCTTCTCGCTGAATCTCAGATCCACTTTGAACCCAAATTGGAGGTTATTCAACCGGTAAGTAACAAGCATATTGAACAAAAAAGAAATAAACAAAGAAACGAATGTGAAAATAAGTTATAAGCAATAATTCAAAATGCGTTTTAAGGACTATCAAGCTTGAATTATATAGTTCCGCAAAAGTAATTTTTAGACTGCGAACGTGCACTCTAAGAAATGCCTGCTCTTCTGCTTACCCGCAAAACACCCAAAGAGCCAATCTCTGCGATCTACGAAATCAGCTCTGCGAATGATCAGGCGGAACATCCGTTTAGACCTAAAAATGAAGTATGCGCTGTGGCATTACGCAATGCAAAGCGTCATGCTTGCATTGCGTAATGCCACAGCGCAGACTTTATTTTGAGGTCTAAAAAGATGTTCCGTCTCATCATTCGCTGAGCTGATTTCGTACATCGCAGAGATTGGCTCTTTGAGTGTTTTGCGGGTTAAGCAGACGATCAGGCATTTCTTAGAGTGTGGGCCAAAGCATAGTAGTGAAAAGGTATCTCGATTCCCAATGTATAATACGAAAAATAGATAAAGTGCAAACCTCACTTTTTTTAAGATTTTAAGCTTTTTTACGATCTCCCTAAAACATGATTATTTTTAACGAGGTAAGATTTCACAAATGAGTTAAATTACCATTACCTTAAGCTTTTTTACGATCTCCCTAAAACATGATTATTTTTAACGAGGTAAGATTTCACAAATGAGTTAAATTACCATTACCTATTACTTTAAATACCAATATCTTACTTGGTAATATAGCATAGGAAGAATTGCATTTGTATTATTACCCCCGTATTAACAGTCAGAGTGTTTGCACAGACTTATAGTTTAGAAACAGCTTATTTCACCAACAACAAAACTGGTTTTGAAATTCCGTAACGTGCCTACGTCTGCAGTTTGTAAAAAAGTTTCGTTTATGCTTTAGAGTAAAGTCAATGTGCAGTTATTACGTTCATTTTATAGATGTTGCCAATCGAACTAATTTCACATTACTCTCATTGTGCCATTATAAGAAGCATTTAGAAATAAGAATGATTGTAAAACGTATGGTGAATACAATGGAATTCGTCTAAAAGTATGTCGTTAATACCATATCTTGCTTAGAACTAAAACTCCTATCTCACAAAGCATTTCCAATCATTTATAACAAACTATAATAAAAAAAATCTAACAGACGTATCACGAGCTAATCCGAACAATCAGCGGTGGTGAACGAGCGGCCATTCCAACAAACGACCGAGCAATGCACTACAGCTTCTACCTTCGAATCCAGCTTTTACGAAACAACACGAACCGAAAAACGTTGGTCGTTCCTCCAATGCTTACCCTTATTAAAAAATAATAATAATAAAAAAAATACTGCGGTCATTTGGAAACAGATTTGAGTACGCGTCGTTGCGCAAAGATTTGCTTTAATATGGCTCGCTCGTAGACAAGTCGTTAGGCCTAGGTATACCACGCAGCAATCTTGGCAGTTGGGTTCGAGGAGATTGCATTCTTAAGGCACAGCTCTCGAGCTCTCCGAGATGGAGTCTGCTTTCGGCGGCAGTGTTCGTTGAAACGCAAACGAGCTTTCATCTGTCGTAACTCAACGTGCGCTTTCCTCTCATCTCAACGCAGCCCAAGCCGGTCTGCCAAAGGATCCCAGAAGTGATGACTCCTGGTAGAGTGGTTATCGTGTCTGGAGAAGTGGAGCCCGCGGCACAAAGGTGCGTGCTCGGGACGGGATCTTCTCGGAGAACGCTAGCTGCTCGCCTCGTCGGGGTCTTTATATATAGACCGGGATATTTGGGTTCCGTAGCAGCCGGGCGCGTGCGTTTTTGGACGGGTGTGTGTTTGCATGCGTTGCGGGGTGTTTCTGGGCCGGGAACGAAAGCGAACTCAACTTGAACATCAGTATCTTACTATTACTGTGCGCGGGTTTGAGTGTGTATATGCTCGTATGCGTCTGAAGTCTTCTTTGCTCAAGATGCCCTTTTTAACGATATTTTTGCAGCTGAGTTGCCATATGAAAGCATCAGGAAGCCAAAGTTATTATATCGTCTATATAATGTAATTTGTTTGTATAAACACACTATCCCTCGTTATTTAACTTCATAAATAATTCTTACGCCTCTGTAAAGAACTAGACCGACAACGGTTTGTCTATTTGTTGCCAAATGGATGCTGATGGTTTTGAGCAAGATGACCATATTGAGTTGAAGATGCTCGAAAAGTCTATCCTGTTCTGGATGCTTAAGATGCCCATGTTGGTCAAGATGTTCATCTTTCGCAAGATGACTTTCGTCACAAATTCTGCAAACGAGTGATGATATGTTTACAAGCGTTAGGTAGCCATAGGTACTTTACTGTCAGTCTTATGCATTTTGGTGTTGTGTCATACGCGTCATAACACGCTCTGTTTTGTCTTATCTGTGTGTAGATGTATCAAATATTCTTGCATCTCCTTCGTAGATAACTAAACCGGACTTTGCCCGTTTGATCCTCAAATCACTCCTGAGTTGAAGATGCTCAAGATGCGTATCCTGTTATGGGTGCTCAAAATGTGCATCTTATTCAAGACGATCATCACGAACAATATGCACAACTTGCACAAGATTCTCAATACCTCTATCTGTTCTATACTTCCTTCCACCTTAAAAGGGGTACTCTGGCGTTTTCTTCGTGGTTCCCGATTTGACTGAAAAATGACCAAACACACTAAGAGACATTGCGGAATTAGTAACCCAAATATTAGGCGAAAATAATGTTTGTTCGCAAAGTTCTTGAATTTAAAATATTGGTCCTCACCATGCCTTTTAAACTGAAAGTCTCTACTCGCAACAATGCAAAAGTGACGGCAGCGAAAGGCAGGGGTCCACTCTTCGGACTGTAGAATTCGCTTCCAAATGATTGCAAGCAGTTTTATGATGATGTCAAATGAATGCTTTAAAATCTCGCTCCGGTACCCTCGCAACCGGACGAAACAAATGCCCGTCATAGTCTATTTTTTAGACTGCCTGCAACCTGCACTCTTGCCTGCCACTGACGTCGCAGGGCTAAAAAGTGCGAGTATTTTTCAATGTCGGTTTTTGGCATCATTTTTATTTGCCGATTTTACGAAAACTATTATGTATTGTGAATTTGTTTTACCATCGCTAATCCAATCATAAACAAAACAAAAAAGACCTGGTAGGGCGCCTGTGACGCGGCCTGATTGGTCAATTACCTCGTAGCGTCGGATGCGTATCACCGTAAGCTGAAACAAGGTATAGGTGTTCAAGATGTGCATAATTCTCAAGATGATCATCATGTTCAAAATGCCCACCTTGCACAAGATTCCCTCCTTCACGTGTCTTGTTTTCTAGTGTGATTCTTAATTGCGCACCTTCCCTTGCAGGTTCTACGTCAACCTCCAGACCGATGTGGACGACACAGCAGACGTGGGGCTGCACATCAACCCCCGGTTCGACACCAACCCGAGAGGGGTGGTCCTCAACAGCCGCGACCGGGACCAGTGGCAGTCCGAGGTCCAGGTCACCAAAAAGTTTCCGTTCGCTCCAGGGTCGCCCTTCGAGCTCCAGATTCACTGCCAGGAAGACAAGTTCCGCTTGATCGTGAACGGCTGCTTCCTGGCCAACTTCCCGCATCGCATCGACCTCAGCAGGATCGACTACATATGCGTCGATGGCAGCCTTATCGTAGACCGCGTCGTCTTTGCCTGAGGTGTTTAATCGATTCGGCAACCGCTTTCTGGAACGCGCATCGTCTTGTGGCGACTCCGGTTCTGTTGAAGCTGACGAGCGCTGCTTTGCTGTCACTCCACTAAACCATAGCACATAAAAACAATTTAAGATACTTGTGTTTTTTGTTAATGTATAAAAAGAAAAGAGGTAACATGTGCACCAGAATCGTAGAGCGTCCAACGTTTGCTATGTTTTGACGTGACCTATTAAAGGCAGCTGCGCTCGCAGCTTCGTCACAACTTGGAGACGATGGCCGATGCGCTTTCTAAATGCAGTTGCACAGATGAAGCTACAACTGTTGTTATAAACGCTGTTTGACGCTTGTGTTGAGATTATGTCCGACCTTTCTACGAAGGCGCCGTCACAAACTTTGTGACAATTGCAACAAGATTATTTTTTCTACACGGACCTTAAAAAAGAAACTGAAAATGTCTAAAGAACGGAGGTCTGACCACAACGTGCTTTCACTTCACGGTTCCAACAAAATGCCTACCTTGCAAACAAATTGCCTTCGATACTTTGCCACGTATAAATAATAAAAAATATAAATAAATCACTCGTTGTTGCCAGATTGTTGAGAAGTACAAAATCGCATTTAACTATCGAGAAAAGAAAGATTTATACAAATGTAACGAAACTATTTATGCATATCGCAACGTATATGTGAGCTTCCTAGTGCTACACAAAGAATAGCCGCGCTTCACAGTACAGACGCGAAAGATTGTTAACTTTTTTTTAACGTTAGTCACTGTTGTATTGTAGTTCTAGGTTGCCACTATTTTCTTAAAGCAAATCTTTTGTGCTGTGTTCAACGCTACGAACGGACGCTTATTACTTTTGTACGCGTACTTGAAGAGGTATTCTAGGGACAAAGTGCACACCACGCGATTTAATCACGCGAGTTTAGTGTACTTTAGATATTACGCAAAGAGAGTATTTCATTCTCGTTCGATGTGTATAAAATGTCTAACGAAAGAGCAATGCCTGTCCCGTTTGTGAAGGTTTAATCTGTTTTCTTGTCCTCAAGGACGAATCCCAACTATGCAAGTTAAACGTGTCCAATTAACCTTTTTTCGCATAAAGCCAGCAGCATGCGGCGAAAGCTCGAACTGCAATTAACATTGGGAAAAAAAAGAGTTGCGCTACCTATCCTATTTCTTCCGCGATTAACCTGAGCCGTGGAGGAATCAGCTGAGAGCGCGTGACGCCAACCTGAGTTCCTGCTTTCGCCGCTGCGTGAATAGTGAATGCGCACTCACTGATCGCTTCTTCAAAAACATCGCCGAATCTCCGCCATGTTAGGTTCCTTGCCGCTTCCCCGTCGAGTCTTCCATGTATAAAATAAATAAATAAAAAAATACTAAGATGGGCACGCGTGCATTTCAAAGTGTGCATTTTACTTCTTTTTCGAACAATTCGTCTTATAATAAATAAGAGGAAAAAAAAGCAGCGTGAACCGCGTTTTGAAGATTTGCGATTGCGACGTTGCACTAACGTTTTGAGGAAATAAGAAAATGAAGGTGTCACGCCCAAAAGTAAAACCGAAAACAATTTCTTGCGCATGCAGAATGTTGTTTTTCTTCCTTTCATTGTCTGGTATGGGCGCCCCATCCTCGCTTGAGTGAAAAACGGTGCCGTTTAATTAATGTCTCGTATCGCTGAACAGAGGACAATCGCTGACCATGTCAAATACACCTTATTAGCAACCTTGTTTCACGTTTAAGCATCACCAGGTTTCGGGGGACTTAATAAAACGTTCTTAAACAAGCCGCTAAAAGATTGCTACTACTACCACCAGAAAACGTATTGCAGTTTTGTCAGTAAAAAAAAATCAAAAAACAAAACGAGGTCGGTATTATGATTGCGTTACTGAAACGAGACCGTTAATTAAAACGGTTACACGAGACGCTAAAAAAATGAAAACGAGATGCTTTGTAACGCTCTGTGCCTTTCGTCAGTAAAGCCAAATAAAAATAAATGAAATAACAGTGTACAATTGTTATGCGTGTTGTTTGGAATCCTCTGACGCGGAAGGTATATGGTGTCTTTTGGTTTTTACAGAACTTCTATGGATCAATAGATGGACGTATATGGTTGAACGCCTTTAATAATAATAATATCGTGTGTATATTTATACAGCAGGAACTTAGTCAGCCCTTAAGTAACACCATGATGTATACGGCACGATCGTAAGCGTAAATGCAAGACATCTGCGACGTCTTTCGGATGTCGTAAACAAGATGTGTATTATACCAATACGTCCTTAAGACGTTCATCATCTTAGGTTAAGGTTACACTTTAAAGCCTCTGCAAAAATATCTTGGAAACGTATACCAGACGTCTTTAACGATGTATTGTAGACCTCTTCAGTGATATATGCTAGACCTCTTCAGTGATATATGCTAGACGACTTCAGGGACATATACTACACGGCTCAGTACCGTATACTAGATGTTTCAAAGACGTCTTGAGGGAGCGCTGCTACTGAGTGTTAACTATATTGTGCTACGTTATCAAGGCTAGCATGGCTTCCAGTGCTGCAGCCCTGTACTGCTTCAAATACTACGTGGACATGACTTCCTCTTGTATTCGCACTTGCAAATACAGTTTACAGCGTTAGAGCACTGCGGAAGACATGCTAGCCTTGACAATGTAGCCCACAATAGTCAAAGCCAAGTATAGTAAAACAACCCTATCTTGAGAAATCGTTGGTTTGGATTATCAATTTTTGACTGAGGCACGCATTTCAACAATCAATATACCCTCCCGTCACATCGCTATTGAAGATTACAGCATCAGATCTTTTTAAACTGATTTCTGCAAGTTATATATATAAAACTAGGTTTAATTTATTTGTTTTATGTTGTACTTGGCAGCACAAAAGTCATATTGCGAGCATGTTTGAATCCACAATTCCCCCTAAGGATATGAACATTACATTCATATTACGAATATTACAGTCCCACCACCCAAAGCCAACAAGCAGACTATGAATTGACAAGCGTTCCGCAAGTTAGTAAATAACAAAACTATAGATGCAGGCAAGCTGGTGGACGACGTTCATACTTCTACCAGACACGAGGCAAAAATAGCGGACCTACACACACAACCTCAAACACATACCATGAGTGAGACGGTGTGTGTATATTGTGCTTTATTTTTGCCCTGTCTTGGGTTGAAGTGTGACAGAAGACAATGTACTGCAGGAATTCTTAATGGTCGCCTATATCCAAAACACAGCATACAGTTTCTTCACATCCAATACACAATTCTGATCCTTTTAATCGTGTGGCTTCGTAATCCACCTCTCACGCGACCTTCCACCAGAAGCATTCAGAAATCTCTCCACTGCCCTCGTCTTACCCTAGAAGCAGTACATTCAAAGAAGGGCTGCTTCTACACTGTACCGCCGCAGTATACCTCCAGAAGTAGCCTCCTCAGTTCTCGGGACGTTAGCACCGACTCCCTCCTCCGCAACGCTAATTGGCGGACGCTACAACATCGTAGAGACGTCGCCTCCACCCGGCTGTTTTGTCGTGTTACGAGTGAGGACGACATGGACTGCCCCAACACACCGCGTCTCAACAGGCATACCGGTCGTCTGCAACCGTGGGCTGACGCGCTCTCACCGCCACTGGAGAGAATGCCTCCTACGAGCTGCTGAGTTCTGGTTGGCTGTACCCCCGGAGCTGGTTGGCCCTACCCGACTCCTGCTGGCTAGAAGTGCCTTGGTTCTGCTAGTTTTTTTGTTTTTTTTTTTCGTCGCTGGGTGTTGGCCGGCGCGGGTGGGAGATCGGATGCGAGGATCTGTGTCGGTGGCTGGGACTCGTGTACAGCCGGCGAGAAGACGCGGCACTCGCGTCCGGTCTGTGCTTGCACTGGCCGATGTTCGATCCGCCCCCCCCCCTCCCCCCTTTTTCTGCTCTTCCTTAAAGTATTTGTATATATCTAGTATCTACCAATTGCCTCCAGGTGGGCGGAGAGGCCACACAAAGTGCGTGGGCTTCCTGCCTTTCCTTGTCACCTGCACGCCTGGTGTGAACTCACTTGAGTGCAATAAAACTATTCAACTATATTAATGGCACATACAGGTTACGAGGAAAATCCCTGTAAGGGTTGGATTATTGCGCGAATTGCCCGCTGGGACTTAATGGGCTGCAAGGATAAATTCGACACAACCCATATTGTCAGTTATATATGCCGTGGAAAAATTATCTCGAGAAACCTCTGATTAAAGTTCAGCATCAAACAAAAGAATATTTTTTTTTTTTGTTTTTAAATCTCGAACTTTAGCTAGCATGCTTGACCTGGTACGGGGGTGCTTTGGCAGTTATGATGAACTCTCTTGCATGAACGACTGCAAAAAATTAGGCAATTAATATTAGAGTGACGTAATATAATTAGTGTTCCGTGTTTTCGAATAAATAAAAAAAAATCTCAGGAAAACAGTTGCCGGTAAAATGTTTGGTAAATTTGGATTTGCCCGATAAGCTCCGCATTTTAACATGCCGATCCCCCCCCCCCCCCCCCCCAATCAAAAAAAGGATAGAAAAAAAAAAACATGACGGTATTTTACAATTATGCTTGATCAGCGCACAGTTTCAATGGTACTGGGAAAACGCCATCACAGTTACCGTTCAAATCTCGGAAAATTGTCACAAAGGATCTTAACACTTATCTCGTCAAGGTTCATTCAGGATACAGGTCATTGTAATTTCTGGTCAAGACAAAAGCCACTGTTTCGGTTTGGATTTTGGGCCATACGTTTTGTACTTTGAAAGAAGGAGGGGTTGCGTTTTTTTGTAAAAGTGAAAGCCCATAGAGATTGCATAAAATGAGGAGGGGCAGACGAAACCTCTCTATTACATCTTTTACAACTCCGCCTCACGCGGCCACGTGGTACGTTGATAGAATAGGATGGGATACGAGCCTCTCAGCGACTACCTCTAGGAGTTCATTGATTCGAAGATATCAACGTTTATCGAAGCAACACTTGTGTGCAACTTTTGTCGTGGAACAAATTAGTATTCGCAACTTTCACGACCTATAGGGGGCGTACTCGTGCCTATCAAAATGGCTGTCATCTGGATGATCGTCGTAGAACAGCGGTACGAGGCCGGGTCTGCGACGCGTAAGTAATTATAGTTTTGCTATATACGAGCAGTATTGGAGCCTTACGTTATTTTTTCCCGCCAGGATGGTGTAGGCAAGCCCATTTATTATGAGGCCAATCATCCAGGAGCTAGAGAGCGCGGTTCTCACACCGCGGTATCACAATCGCTGAAAGTTGCGAATTGCCACTGGCAGTGGCCCCAACGCCATATCCAGCCGAAGAAATAATTTCTGATACCATGCATTTTTTTTATCTAGCATACATTTACACCCGGATAATATTTATTTATTCATTTGTTTTTAACAGGAAACACTGCGAGATTAAACTCGGAATTTCGGAAAACTGGGAACCACGCGAAAATAAGCTCCAAAAACACCCTCCGAATTTGACAAAAAATAGTCTGGAAACACGGAATTCTAAACATAATATATGCCTCTTTGCTGAGGGCATTCCAACAGTTATATTAACAAATTAAGACAACTGTGTCTTTGCTGACGCTCTCGTCCACCGTTTTAATCGGGCAACAACTTCCACCTTCTGGCGAGTTTTTTTTTCTCCTTTTTTTTGGCAGCTTCCAGTTACTCAAAACATTTCTGGTTAAACCTTTTAATAGTAACAAGTTGGTAGGCACCTTGTATAGTGCGCATAGGCTGCCACCTCACGGCGCCTTGTGGAGTCAGCGCTGTCATCCGCAACCTATGGGCCGGCTCTACCGCCGCCGGTGTGACGCAGGCAGACCACTCGCCGACGTGATTTCTCTGCATTTCAAGTTTCTGGTTGCTGGAAAACTTTAAATGATATTAAGCGTCCTAAAATAACCATGTATCTCCAGAAATAATCAAATACACAAAAAACCGAGGCCAGGTTTAAAAAGGCTCGTGCGTCTTTTCTCCCACACAGAACTTGGAGAGCTATTTACTGGTTCTGCATCTTGCTCTGCATCTTGGGTTACCTACAACACCAACACTAGATGACAAAGTTGCAGAGTGCTCAAATTTCTGCGTTACCTAACGAAGGCCGACGCGGGACACAGATGAGAGGCGAGTGCTGCATGCGTCTGCATTTCGCTGGTGTCTTTCGTGCACCCATTCCGCCGATGCATCCAAAGTAGGTCCGAAGTAGCAACTAATGAGGTCACAAGAGCAGGAGTGTCACGCTGTCGGCCGTTGCGATCTTGGCGGTTGGCCGTACAGAAGTTCCGGCAAAAAACGCGAGCAAACGCGAGTGTCGCTGTCGTCGCGGCGTCCCGATTCCCGGCTGCTGAAGCATCCGTGGCCTGTCGAGCCGAAGAACGACCTGCATGCAGAGCAGGCGTCGGCCACATCCACCGCCCGCTGTTGTGACACCGCCAGGATCGCGGCCGACGACAGCGTGACACTTCCATGACGTCAGCAAGCGGAAACCGAGGAACCACTTTTTTTTTTTTTGGACGAGTTAAACATCCGGTCGGAAACGAGTTCCAGGCACCCTACTACGGCTTTGTGATCTAGGACAGTGATTCTCATCGATCGATGTTTCGCGGACCCCTTGTGGATCGAAGGAGATGATGGAGGACCCCGTTCGGGGTGAGGGAAGAGAAAAAGTTTAGGATAAATATATTAATGATTTTACAATGAATATAACTAAGGGCTAGTGTGAAGTAGACTTCTGTTATTGACATACACACAAGAAAACTCACCCGAAAATTGAAAACGTTCTTCTCAATCTGAAAAAAGACGACTTTTACTGTCGGGTTTGACTGATGAGGCAGGGCTTCGCGGACCCCTAGAATGCCTTCGCGGACCCCAAAGGCTCTGCGGACCCCCATTTGAGAACCACTGATCTAGGAGATGTTGTTACTTCACAGTCTATAGAGCTACTCGACTCTCTGACGTCACGCCACTGCGGTGGCGCTGCTGTCGGCACTGCGCAATTGCAGACGCCTCGCCTCGGGCGAATCTGGTTTCTGGGCAAACGCGGCTTGTTTGTAAATAGTGTGTTCGTCGATACAACTTTTTAATGCGAAAGCATTAACTGTCCCATGGAGCGAGCCGACGTCATCAGCTTTGAAGCCGCGCCAAACGGCACTTTGACTCCTTTCTCCTAATGAAGCCAGGGGGGCTATGTTGCGCTTTTTGGACTCCCAGGAGACTTGGAAGAGGGAAGTGACGTCAACGACTAGAGAAACGCAGATTGGATGTTGACAGAAGAAAACAAAATCAACATCCAATCTGCATTTGCTGCGTTGTTGACGTCACTTCCCTCTCCCTAGTCTCCTGGGAGTCCAAAAAGCGCAACATAGCCCCCCAGGTCCCAGCTATGAAACCACGCGAAAAGCCTAGCCAAACGGCACCTAGTTTCCCTGATCCCAAAGGAGCGGAGTGAAGCTGATGGATTTCAGCTTCAATCCCATTGGCTGGCGCGCGTCGTGGTCTAAAGGAACGAGGCTCCCATTGGCCGTTGCGCGTCAGTTTCAACGACCGCCACCCTTGGCGCTGCGTGTCCGTCAGCGCTAGAGTTCCTGTATAGGCTCCCTACGGGAGCCAGAGTTGCGCGTTTGATTTCACGTGCCCCGTGCCGCCCTCGCCGCTATTCGCCGAGATCCGATCACGTGAGGAGCCGTATCAAGTGTCGTGCAGCAAAGTAGACGTTGCACGCGCCCCGGCGTACGTTCCCCGGCTTTTGAGCTCGCCGCGCGCCTCGAACGCGCGGCGCTGCTATTCGCCGAATTCAGTCACGTGAGGAGCTGAATCCACATGCCATGCATGAACGCGCAACTCTGGCTCCCGTAGGGAGCCTATACAGGAACTCTAGTCAGCGCTAGGCACTCTAGTCAGCGCGCCGGTAACACGAAGCGTCCAAGGTCAGAGCGACGAGGAGAGGGCGCGCTCTGCCGTCGACGCAAATACGCCGCAGACGAAATAAGGGAGCGGAAGAGTGACGTGCATGCTTTCGCATTCACAACTCATAAGAAGTGCTTGGATGTACCTCGAGCCTTTTTTTTTTTCTCTTTCTTATCGCTTACGCTTAAAAAAAATCCTCGAGCCACTGGGCTTTGTACGCACGCGTAACGACTAATGTTGCTAAAAAAAATATATATATATATATTGCGCATGCTCAGGGCGAGTTTCACAGCCAAGTGGACAAAGATGGCCGCGCACAGATTGCGATCATTGGAATTGTCCGTACCCCTCTCGGTAACGCCCGCGATCTCTCCCCTAACGAATACCGAAAAGCTCAGCCCGTGAAACATATGCACCCCCTTATACTCCGTTTCAGATTAAGTCTGGCCGCAAGTAAACGTTCGGATCTGATAGAGCCAGTCGAGCATCTCCAAAAGTGCATCGTCACGCGCTAGTAGTCCTCGTACGTTTGGTCTCACCGGCTAAACCAATCACGCTCTGAGAAAAGTGTATGCGGAGAACGAGTCGTCTGCTTCTTGCGCAGGAGTGACGGTGACGTCAAATGGACGCCGAGCTCTTATTGGCTGATTGAAAAAACAAGTGGGTAGACCTCGTGGCATTGAGAAGTTGAGGTCTACTCACTATCCTTTCAATCGAATCCAATCAGAGCTCGGTGTCGTTCTGACATCACCGCAACTCATGCGAAAGAAGCAGACGACCTTTTCTCCGCATAGGATCACGTCGCATCCACTGTATACGTGATTGGTTTAGCTCGTGATGGCGAACGCGTCTATGGATGGATGTTCTGCCCTTTATATCGGGCAGTAGCTTGCTCCACCTAGCCAAGAAATTAAGAACCAAAAGTATGATTTATTTCCTTCACCGATTTGCTTACCCTCTGCAATTTCTTTAACTATCACCAGGCGCAGTGGGATATCACCAGGAGAACAAAACTATGCCAACAGTGTGGGATATCACCAGGAGGACAAAAATATGCCAACATCAAGCTGATGTTGCCAACCTATCACCGACATTGTGCTGCCATCGGGCCCATGTTGCCCATGTTAAATCTCCACATTGTATAGACATTCTCAACATGCAGACTAGAAGCGCTATGACGATCTAGTTTTGCGCCGCTGGACTGACCACATCGGAACGCGTACTGTTGGCTGCGATCGAATGAGACAGAGTTAATAGAGCTTTTTTTACAAAGTGCGCGGCACTTAGTAACTGCTGGGCCAATCATCATAGTGCGCCGTTGTTTCGACACGCGTGCTCTGTCTATGTAATAAAGACGACGGTCGCGTCACCCTTCGGTGCGAACTAGGGAAAACGTTCAGAGCGGACTCGGATCCAAATCCCACGTTTCGTGCTCGGAAAATGAAGAACGTCAGTGTTGCGTGGCGGACTATTGAAAAGGGGCCTATATTGGAGGTTCGGGACTCACGATAGGCGTACACTCTAAGAAATGCCTGCGCGTCTACTTATCCGGAAAACACTCGAAGAGCCAATCTCTGCGATCTACGAAATCATGTCAGCGAACGATGAGGTGGAACATCCATGTAGACCTCACAATAAAGTCTGCGCTGTGACATTACGCAATGCAAGCATGACGCTTTGTATTGCGTAATGCGATAGCGCAGACTTCGTTTTTAGGTCTAAACGGATATTCTGCCTCATTATTCGCTCAGCTGATTTCGTATATCGCAGATATTGGATCTTTCAGTGTTTTGCGGGTAAGTAGACGCGCAGGCATTTCTTAGAGTGTATACAACACGAGTACCTGTACAAGCAACGTGATAGTGGATAACCTCAGCTGTTCGTAGAAAACATTTTTTTGTTGTCTTCTCGTTGGCCGAGCCTTCTCCTATCGATTGCTTGTTATTGCAACAAAAGGGCCTGTAATCAAACATCCGCATAGATATATATTTTTTTCTTTTTAGTCTGAGGACAAAACGTTGTCGAACTCGATTAAATAAAATTATAAAAAAAGTGAAAGCGGAATCGTTCGAACCATTTATAATGCAATCTGCGTACTGAACCTAATGCGATTCATGAAAAAAAAAAAAAAAGAGTTGTCCGTTTTTGATTTTCGGTGAAACAAAATCTTCCTCTTCGATTTCCCTGTAAAGCATGCGTCAGTTTCGGAGCGATGGACATGGCCACATGTAATCTAAAAGCGGGCAAAACACAATGCGTGCAATACAGGCTTCTCGGCATCATATAACAATCGAGCAAACGGCTGCTCAAGCGGTCCTAGGTAGAAACCATTATACATCGCGTTACACTATCCACGAAGCACATTCAATTATACCTTTCATAACCACGCATTAGAAAATTACGCCAAAGAGATATTTACATAAATCTGAATCGTATAGCGCTTCTTTCGTTGTTTAACTATCGGCATGCAAAACGAAAAAAAAAAAAAATGCTAAAGCGCTGTACGATCAAGTGCATGCAATACAAAACGTACGGGGCCACAGTTGGCGCTAACGTATTAGTAATTCAATATTCCAGATGGGTCTTTGCTCGCAAAACCACAGCATACTCATGCGACGGGTAGGCAGGCAATCACGAGGTTTTGTCGTCATGGGACTGTTCGTGTGGAGGTCCTGTGTGATCTCCACACGTCTGGAGATGCTGCGTGATCTCCACACATGTAGAGACCATGTGTGAGCTCTTTGTGATGAGGCAAGTGTGGCTAGCGATAAGGATAACGCGCTTACGAGCTCTTAAAGGGGAGGGGTACTTCGGCGATTTTTTGAGCTGCCCCTACCAACTATATATTTTCGGAATCACCGGCCTTTACCCTTTGGATTTGCTCTTTAGTATCGCGAAATTCGAAATTGTCATTTTGAAATCGGCGAATGAAAATGATGCCAAAACCAAAATTCAAATATACCCGCCCTTTTCAGGGCCGTGACGTCAGGGAAAGGCTGGCTTGCAGGTCGAGCGGGCAGTCTAAAAATGAACTATATGATGAGCATTTGTTCCGTGCTGCTGCACGCGCGGGAGCTGGAGCGAGTTTTCAAAGCATTCATTCGACACCATGAGACGGCTTGTAATCGATTGGGAACAGAGCCTACAGTTCAAGAGTGAACCCCTGCTTTCCGCTGACGTCACTTTTTCATCGCTGCCAATAGAGACTTTCATTAAAAAAAAAAAAAAAAACACGGTGAGAAGCAAAATTGTAAATTCGATAACTTCGCGAAGAAAAAAAAAAGTTATTTTGGCACAATTCTTGGGTGACTATTTCAGCGATGTTTGAGCGATGTTTGTTCGTGTTTTTAGCAAATTTCAGGCAAATTGGAAACTATGAAGCAAACGCCGGAGGTGTTCTATCAAAGCCCGTGTAAACTTTGTGCCCCTTTTTATAGTATACAGTGTGCATCTTCGCTGTCACTGCAGCTACTCGACATGTTTATATTGTTATTTTGTTGTTTTTTTTCCTATGGAAAATATCGCGTTGCCAATTGTGTTTTATTTTATATGCTACTTTCTTTCCAATCGATTAATTCGATTATTTTACAGATACAAGCAGCAAACATACACATTTAGCTGAAAGCTGAAAACTGGAAGAAAAAAACGCGTTAAATTATATTAAACAATCACCATGACAAATAAACAGTAAAACATAGGTCAAGTGGTGTCTGGCAGAGATTAGCTTAATAAATAATAAGAACATCATTAAACCAACTCACATGTAATGTCACTCGAGAAAATATAACTTAAAGTAGTAAACCGGATCATCAGAACGATCCATTAGAAAGACATGTTCAAAGGAAACGACGAATTAACTCCCGTTTCTGGATCGGGAGTCCATGCCACGACATAGAATTGAAAAACGCAACTCGCCGACACCAAACAAAGACCCGTCATGCACTAATATTTCTTTGCCAACAAACTCGCTCTAGCCTACTCTACCGTGTGTGCACTAAAGCTTTAAGCCCAATTTGGACGGTCCGAAAAAAAAAAAAATCGGTTTCTCAACGTATCGCGCTGGGATTTGCTACAGAAGTGCCCGAAGGTTGTGCATTCATTAATTGAAAGTATAAACACACAAAACCTTCTAAAAAACAATAACAACAAAAACACTGGTTTTGTTTATATAAAAAAAATATCGCTAAGCCTTTTTTCTTAAAATCATAACAAAATCGTTCTGGTCTATTCAGGCGTTTATTACGACTGAAAATATTGGCATGATCGCAAGACATCACATTTGGCTTACCAAATTTTCTTCACTTTATTTGGCCCAAATCTAGGGTGACACAAAATAGTATCTAAGTGTACTTGCAAAATATTGGCAAAAATAATTTATTTTCTAATTTTTCGTGATTTACTGGGGTGTGCCAAGTCTTTCCACAATTTTAGCGAAAGCTTCCACTACCTTCGGGCACCTCTGTAGTAAATCCTAGCACGATACGTTAAAACCTGGTTTATGCCGAAGCGCCAGTGTACACGCTGTTCATCCCCAGTCGCACTTCTCATGCATCGCGCACAAGACACGATGACCACGGCGGACATGATGACAGACAATCTGCGGACAAACCTCAAGCATGTTTGGTAACATGTGTATACTTGGAACATGTCTGCAAACAGTTTGTCTATGAGACTTTGATACATGTGACAGGACCGGCTACGAGGTAGAAAGACGCCCCATCAGACAGCTGGTGGCTGCAGACTCTCGTTTCGATGCTCACTCCAATGTACGTGTATGTTCTCGGTGGCCAAAAGGGTTGGACGAGCGGTCGAGAAAGCGCGTTCCTGTGCGAAAATTCAGTGCCATATCGGGTGACTCAAAGAACAGTTTACCTATTACCCTCCCAATGGCGGTAACTGACCCGCAGTCTGTGGTGTATTTTGCCGGGCACCGTCACTTTTGCTAGTCAACAGCAGTCGAGAATCTGCGTTGTTCTTTACCTTACAATTATTTCTGGATCTCTCAGTTCGATGGTGACAAATATGAAACCGGTTAAGGAGGAAGCACCGACCTCCCACTCAAGCCGCGATAAAATGTTATACATCGAGGGGATGCCGCCAAAAGATTGGCTGACCCGAGTTAGAAATGAACGGTTACGCAGCTTTTGTATTCAATTCCTGCGTCGCATCGTATAGTCAGTTACAGGTTAAGAAAAGTTTTCGAGGGAAAGGAGGCCTGGGGAGGAGGAAGAAAACGGAATGCTGGAGAGGAGAGGAGGAAACCCCCTCCTCTCTACAGCGTTCCGTCTGCTTCCTCCTCCCCAGCCTTCTTTTCCCTCTAAAACTTTTCTTAACTTGTAACTGACTACGTCTCGAATGCAAAAATACCGGGGAAGCTGAATAAGCGGTTTGAGTTGAGCTAGTTGGTACATGTCTATGAGGAAACAGCTTGAACACTAGACACTTACACACGGACAGGACAGGACACTGTGTATGCCCTGTCCTGTCTGTGTGTAAGTGTTTAGTGTTCAAGCTGTTTCCTCATGGGCCGGGGGAGCGCCCAACCCACTTTCGCCGAAAACTGCGCCAATCTAGACATGGGCAATTGTGCGGTCAAATCGGGCGGTTAAGGTATAATTTGCAGAAGACCGGAGTTCGGGAAATGTTTAATAGTGGGCGCTCGAAGAAAGTGCGCGCTTCCGCCGTATTTTATGGTATAGGACTCTTATCATCCGCTTCGGAGAATCTTCAACTTCTTTCATCATCAGTAACCACAAGGCCACCGTTAGTACGACCAGAGTCGGATGATAATAGCGATCTAAGTGGCCAGACTGAATTTCGGAAAGGGTCTATCGGGGAGCGTCATTGCTCTTCTCTTTGGCAAAACATGATTACAGGATTGCTCGTGACTGGTGTTTCGAAGGCTTCGCGGCGCAGTATAAATTCAGGAGCTTCCGAATATCGCCTTATTAGTTCCGTATTTTTGTTCTTACGTAGATATTCTGCCGTCCCATAGAATTGCTAGATGGCTTTGTTTCGCGAGACACGACTATTAAACGGTATTCGGATATTTTTGCCTATGTACGCCAGTTGCACCGGGCTCGCCCTTGGCTAGGGATTGGTAATGAACGTCACGCATTAGGAAAATTGTCCAAAGTTTACTTCCGCCTCAACCGAAGTTTTTTTTTTTTTTTTTTTGCGAAGTACTGCCATTACAATTGGAAGCCGGGACATAAAAAGGCTTCATCCTCCCAAATAACATCTTCTCAAGGACGCGAATGCGTGTACGCGCTATAGACGCCCGTGAAGCATAGAGAGGCTCGTAAAGAATCGCCCGCGTCTTTGAGAGCAAGCGGGGTTTTTCTTCCCCGAGATCCGACAGCTGAAGAGGACGGCCGGAAGGAAGCGTACGCGCGTCGTTTTGGTTTCGCCTATTCCACGATTACTGCTCGTGATCCATTTGGCCGATTGGATTCGGAATGCTGCCAGCCGAGATGAAAGTTGAGTTGTTGTTTCATGTTGTTGTTGGTGGTGTTTTGATTTGTTCGTTTGATTAGTGAGCTTCTCGTTCGGGAGGAAGCGACGCCAAGAAGTTATGTCCAGTTTCTGGGAGATCTAGGACTGCTCATATTCGGAACTCCAACTTCCAATACATTCGCGGGGAAACTTGGTGCGCTTTAGGGCTTTAAGCTGTTGGAAGATGTTTCGAGTGTACGTGCGGCAATATTTCGGTTCCGTAAAGTGCGGTTCGAAGCTGGCATAGACCGTGTCAGATATCGTTTGTATGAGTAACTACTCATACTTGAAATACTATATGAGGAGACAAAAGATCCGAGGTGTTAATAAGCAATGCGTCACCAAAAGAATATCAGACGTAGAAAAAAATTGTGAGCAGCAGCAGAGGCTTTATTTGACGTTTCGAGCAGAGCCTGCACTTTTTCAAGTGAAGAGATAATACAAGTTGCAAGATGTTTCGGAGATCGAGATCTATATCCGAAAAATCTTGCAACTTGTATTAGTTCTTTACGTGAAAAAGAGCAGGCTCTGTTCGTTACGTCAAATAAAGCCTCTGCTGCTGCTCACATTTTTTTTTTCTACATGAGATAGAAAGAGAGAAGAGAGAGAGAGAGAGGTTCATCTACTGAACAAGATAATGAACAAATACACAAGGAAGTGAGTACACACTTCCTTGCATGGACCTGTGTGCACTCAGGTAAATGATGAGAATAAATGACAATGGCTACGGCGCACGACGCGTATGTAGTAAAAAAAAAAAAAAAAATAACTGACCATCGTCCCCCGGAATGTTGATTATTCGGACCTCTTCACATCTCGATATTAAAAAAAAAGAAAAGAGAGCTTACTTCCGAAAGAGTTTGAATTTGAAAGGGGCAGCTATGGGCCCGTGAAATCTCCATGGGTTTCGCTATTCTAACTGTGGGGTACCAAGAAAGGACGAAAGAGAGGGAGTTAGAAAGGGAGAAAGAAAAAAAGATAGAGAAATGTAGAGAGAGCGAGTGAACGAGCGGAAAAACTGCTTGACAAAATATAAACAGAAGGGTGGACTGTGGAGTAATACACATGGCCACCGATCCCCTAGACGAGAAGTCGCCAACCTTTTGGTGCAGCGGGCCAAGTCGTTGCAAAGTAAAGAAAGAGCAGGCCGGACGGAGAAACGGGAAGTGAAGGAAGGGGGGGGGGGGAAGTGGGGGGAAAATAAAATATATATAAAAAACTCTTAATTACTCGAAGTGGTATGCAAAGATGTTCTCTTGAATCAGGAACAAGTAAAGTAAGATTACAATCGAGCCCCGCCTCTGTAAAAGTTTGGGCGTTCAATATAACAAAGTCGTTCGCTGGAAATGCATTCTTCCGCTTATTGCGTTTGGAGATCATCTGGTCAGAGAACTTTATCGGAACCATCTTAAATTAAATTACTTCCGATTATGGTGGGCATGCAACCAAACATACCTCTTGACGTGTGTGTACGTGTGTGTACTTTTGGTTTTTTTTTTTGGTGGAGGGGGGGGGGGGGAGAGGGGAGAGATAGTACGTTTTGTACCTGGTTCCTTATAATATTGTCTCCCGCGGGCAGTAGGTTGCCGACGTCTGCCTTAGATCCTCCAGGGCCCGTTTGCTCGAAGCTGGTTAACTCTAAACGTGGTTAGAAGTTAACCACATTTCCCTACGAGGGAGAATTTTAGGTCACGTGACCGGCAGAGTAAGGCATGAGTAAGGACGGCGGGGAAACATGGTGGTGCGCCGGTGAGTGAGCGCCGGTCGCTTTGGAACTAATATGTCGTTGTAGCTGCAATATCGGGCGCGTTAGTGAGTAACGAATGGTGCAGCAGACTTTCGCTTTGCCTTACCTCACTTAAATCGCAAAGCATGAGCAATGACCTCGCCGCATTTTTCAGATAGTTTTTCGATTCTGGCCATTCCTAAGCCTAAATGAACGCGATAATTGTCGGCATGGCAACGTCATCGGAAAGTGGATTGCCTTGACTGGCCTTGACTCAATCGTCCGGGTATTGATAGCACGTGGAAGCAGCCAGCGTCTCAATTGACCCCGTAAGTGATGACGTCACAACAAGGCGTCTGGGTCCAAACAAACCGTTGCTAGGGACGTTGCTATGGACTAATGCATGGAGACTCCACATGAGGCTAGATTTTTGCTTACAAGCAAGTAAATAATTTTTTGTAAGCAACCTAACTTCTTGATATCGAATTATGAAGATGTTCTTGTCGTCTCAGTGTCATATTGCAACGATGAAAGCCATTTCTGAAGTATTACACTCCGCTTTGCTTTGGTAGCAGACGACACGATAGATTCGCTGCCCTCTGTTGCAGCGGGCGTCTTCATTGAATTGCGACGGTAAACGATCGAGCGACTAAAACAAGTGCATCGCCATGGCCGCAGGGGCCTCCGCAGTGTGCGTGTTTTTTTTGTAAAAAACCCAGCTTAGTTCAGAGGGGTGAAAATGCCGTAAAATCAAACCACGTCATGCAGATCAGTTACGACGACGACCTGAAGTGCATTACCGGCTTAGTGCAGGCCAGCATGAGAAACAAATCGTACGCCGTCGAGATAAGTTGTTTGTTATTATTATTGTGGTTGTCAGGTTATTAAAGAATTGCATGTCTATCGCAATTTCGCAGTATTTTGCTTTTTTTCCCCCTTTGGTATACATCAAATTCCGTGGATGTGCTCTTTTGGTGAAGATCTCCATCGAACCCGCGATGCGAGTACAACCTGTAATGAACTCACCTTATGTTTTTTATCCAGTTCTTTCGCGCTTTGGGGTCTTGCGGAAATCTGAAGAAACTGCAAGGGTCTTTCACCGCGCGATGGTTACAACCAGGTATATGAAGCACCCTCGTATAGCGCGAGTCCGCAAACAAAATTTGGGATCTCTACCGATCGCCTGAAGGGCTTTTCTCACGGGTGCAATGCGATCTTTTAGCGGACGATCGACGTCCGGACTTTCGATAAACCATATTTTGCATCGCACCCCACTATGAATTCTTATATAAGTGTCTGAAACTCATTATATTTCAAACAAACGCGATGTAAGAATATCGTCTTTATTCACACGATTCAAACGACGGCCCCGGTTTGGCCGGTCGGCGTGCGGCAGACGGCATACTTCTTGCATTCGTTGTCTGCTGCAGGCATCTTGAGGACCGGAAGTTGCAGTCGTAAATATTTCAGAAACGAGCGATTACCGGCACACTTCTGTCGAAACATATATGACATTCAAGCTTTCTACATCTGTGATTTTTAGAAGTTTAAATCCTACTCCTGATTTTTGAACGGTCGGGTTTTCGTAGCGAAACCGAGCCACATGTATTCGTCCATAACAACGACAATAGCAACCGTTTGTTTGGACCCATGACGTCACACTTACGGAGTCAATAGTCGTTTTGCTAAATTTCCCAAGCACCAAGGTGCATGCTACAAGTGAAGTTACACACGCTGCACGTGCTGGCGTCTGCAGTAGTAACTGTCCTAAAGCAAAAAAGCTAAAACAAAGTTTGCCTTGCACGCGCGTTCGTAAAAAGCCTTCTTAATATTATTTACTTCGAATCAATTATAAGTGGAAGGCCAGCGCGCGCGGATCGTAGAATTATACTTCCAGCGTTCTCCTTGGTGCTTGGGTAATTTACCAATAGACCCGTTGCTCTCGGGCAGACGGCGCGAGCCAATACCACCTAGAATACAAGGCCTGCGCATGACGTTTCGTTAGTAGATCCCCGACCCGCCCCAAGCGGCAAACAGGCTGAAGCTTGACGAGAGTATGGGCCGCGTCGCAACTACGTCGCATTCACCTGCGGCCACAGCTGTGTGCGTGACTGCTGAGCGCGAGCTGATTGCGAGCTTCCAGTTCATTTGCAACGCGCACGCGAACACTCCCTCGGCCACAAGCGCGAGCTAGCACGCGCTCCTTGCTTTGAGACGAGCATTTCTAGCGCGCGCGCTCGTTCTGCGGAAGAACGCTTCAAAGCAGCGCCCTCGAAAATGGCGTCCAGTGCCAGCGTCCAGCATCCAGCGAAGGGCTTTGCAGTCTTTCGCACAGCAGTAAGGCATTTTCACTCATGCATTTGACGCTCCACGTGAACGTCTAACTTCATCGTATGCTATAGCAACAGACACTCGGCGTGAGCACCTGTTTCATTATCTGCTACACAAACCACTGAAGCAGGCGATGGAGCAGACGATGTCGCAGATGATGTAGCAGACGACGGTGCTCATCCGGGCTACCTAGGGGGCGCTGAGGGGATCTACTAGTGATGACGTTTAGAGGAGGAAACGCGCAGGCCTTGTGTTCTAGTTGGTATTGCGCGAGCGCGTCCGCAAGACGCGACCATGTTATGCTGGCAGCACTATCCAGGCGGCGCTGTAACGTTCGATTTTGCACGTGCCACGTTCGAATGCAAGCATCTGTCTGAATCTCTAGACGCGCGATAACAAAACGTCTAAAAATAAAAAAAATAAAATAAAAAACGAATTATGCAGCTCGCGGCCTCAGCGTCCCTTGCAGCTTTAATATTTTATTGCTTTCTTTCATGGCTTCCGTGAGCCCGTATGTTTCACTTTACGTGATAGCGAAGCTGAAGCTACTTGCAAAAACATGTTCGCCTGAACAATGCTCGCACTGCACGAGCGCGCGTGCTTGGAAGGGACACTGCAAGCTCGGAGCTCGCTCTTGTAGCCTCTGCTACGCTGGCACTTAGAATGGAACGGAGTATATGAAACTGTAGTGGGGAAGCGTGATGACGCACGTTTGAAACGCGAGCCAAATATTCTATTTTGCTCGCCTGGAGCGCTGCTCAAAACTTGAGAGCTACGGGCCTATAGGTATATTTTCACTGGAGCCGAATAAACAGGTTTTTCAATTTATGATGGTGTTATATACAGTTCTTACATGCTGGACAACCATGCTGCCGGTGTACCGCCCGCCTTTCACTGCTCACTCCTTCCTTATCGTTTCTAGGACTGAACTTCGTCGACCTCTTTTGAACTTGGAAGGAAATTTCAAAGAGTCTTGTCTTCAATTCAGACAGCCAAGTATTTAGAAATTTTCCAAACAAGGGTTAATTTAGTTTTACCTTACCCAATATCTGTACCACAAGCAACAAAAAATGTTTCTTAAGCTCAAATGTAAGCCGCGCTGCGTCGCGAAAACCCGGTAGCGCGCGTTTTTGGGTCCCCCTTTTTGGGAACGTTTTCCACGGAAGCCACTTATATTCGCTACAACCAGTAGGTGACACCAGCTACCACCCCATAATACAACACAGAGCTATCGCTCATCCAGCCCTTGTCAACTTGGCTAGGTACTTGCAGGTACCTAGTAGGGAAGGGCGGTGAACTCTTAACCGCGAAGTTAAAGGGGCGATGCAACGATTTTTGTACTTTGCCCAAATACCGTTTACAACGGATCCCTAACGTTAATGACCTGTGAAACACCCGTTCGTTTTACATCGCACGCAATTGAAATCGCAGAAAAAATTAAAGAAAATGAGCGGCGTTCATTCCCTCAACTCGCAGCCAAAACAAGTGGCCACGTGATCTGGACCCGATTATATGCCGCCAATGTTGATCATAGCCACGCGCTGGGGTCGGCAAAGCATAAGACACGCGCTGAGTTCCAGACATTGTTATGGTTCGGCTATTGTCGTCATTGCAGCCATTGGACACGGGCCACTACCCGAATGCTTCTCGAGCTATCGATTATCACGAGCCCAAATCGAGTTCCAACGCAATGCTCGGCTCCAATATATGAGCCACATTCAAATATCGTCACTGGGAGGTGCTGCGGCCACCGAGTTACGTCATCAAGTTTTGCGAAGGAGAGATTGAATGAAAACGCTCGCTTTTGACCTTGAAATTACACCGCAACAAAGGAGTCTCTTGGCCAGTGGCATTGCGTGCGAGTATCCTTGAGTCCCACTAGTGCCAGTAGGCTCGTTTGAAGTGAAGAACATTCCAATCGAATTTAGTTGCACCGCCCCTTTAACCGGCTTCGAGCAAACGGGCCCAGAAAGCTATGGATGGCAGCATAAACATCACCAACAAGAAATCGCAGAGAATGGAAGATAAAAAAGCGCATACCTTGCCGTGTGGCTCGCGCAGCCCGCTCAAGAACGCCATCGCTCTGCAGGGCCGAGGACCGACCGCCACATGCCCAAGGCCTAGCGTCTTACGCGAAGCTCTCAAGCGGTCCTTTGCCGCGCTGCCAAAGAAGTACGAAGAAACTTGAGGGAAACAGCCAAGGGCATTGTACCGCAGCCCTGCTATTGCGTCCACCCCAAAAGTGTCATCTCCAGACAAGGACAGGGTCAAGGTGCTAAGACGACCGCAGTGAATTCGCCATGACTGATGCTGAGGACATCCCTCTGTCAATCACGGCACCTCGAACACCATCACCGAAACGCGGCCGGACGGCCAAGACACAGCAACCGCAGGAGGTGCGCGATGAACAGTCCGCGCCACCGGCTCAGGACCAAGATTTCACGCCGCCGGCTCAAAACCAAGCTTTCACGCCTCCGGCTCAGGACCAACCGCTCACGCCGCCGGCGCAGCCCGAATCGCCCACAGGCGGATCGGGGGTTCCCGATGGGACTACGAGTCCCCCGATGGACGCGGTTCAGATGCTGAGCAGGGTCCGGCAGGCGGACGGAGTGCACTACAGGTTGCCGGTGAGATGTCGCAATGTCCAATTGTTGTTGTTCCGAAAGTTTTTTTTTTTTTCTGCATTCACTTTCAAGGCCTGTTCACACATGTAGCGGAGCGCTACGAGCATAGCGCTGACCTCGCGCTAAGCGCGTGCTGACGGTAGTGTTCACCAGCATTGTATCGCACCGTCAAAACTGTTGCTCACGGCAGACGATAAGTAGCTGACGGCACGTGAGAAGCGCTACATTAGCGCTTCGCTGCGTGTGGGAACCGGCCTTAAGATGGTTAAAAGACAGGGACAGAGTAAAGACGATGACGACAGAAGGCGCTTCTCTTTACTTTGTCGTCGTCTTTCTTCTGTCTGTCTTTTGGCGCTTTTAGTGTGTAATAGATCGATCTCACTAAGCGTTTCACGCACGCGTGACACCGCCATGAGTTTAATCATAGCCTCCTCTACACTCACAAAGCCTGGCAGTTTGACCATAGAGTGACCGGTTGTAGATTTGGAGCGCGAGGATCTGGTAGCACAGAGCATCAAAGAGCCATTTCTCGGGGAACCAGGACGTCAGAGCACAGCCTTTGCAGCGGGGAGGACCCGAAACACACTTGTTCGCTCGGGAGAAGTGTGTTTTGGCATCTCGCTGCAGCGGGGCGCCAGTCACGTGGCTGTCCCTTCCTCCGTTGTCTGCCGCTCCACCTTTTCCATTTCGGCGGCCGTTTCTCGTGGCGATCTGCCAGGCTTTGTCAGTATGTAGGAGGCTATGCTTTAGTTCACAGGAGGCAGGTGGCAGTGCACGAGACGGCTCGTGTCGTCTCATCACGCGCAAAGCTTCAGCTGGGTTTTCCCCACGTGCAGAAAGACTAAGTTCCCTCAATGCACGGCATCAACCGCTGACTGGCTGGTGAGATCGGTCTATTACACAACTACGCTCGTATGAACCTGCTGCTAAATATCCAAGCATCAAGGAGGATAGGAATGTAGGATTACGCGCGGCACGCGCTCACCTTCCCAGTATAAAAGTTTTGAATTAACCAAGACAATCCGTTGACGAACGCGTGTGCAAGATACCTTTTGTTTTAGGCTTTTGTTTTAGAATTACAGTGTTCTAAAATACGGTGCAGTGTTTGGACCGGCGCGACTCAGCAATGGGAACTTGTGAGGTTGCGCGTGTAGACAGCAATCGCGGCGCTGCAGTCGACAGGGCAGCAGAAAGTCGCTGCAGACAGCACGTGCCTCCGAGCGTGCGCGTGCACGCGTACAACCACCACCATTGGCCTCCAGCACTGAAGCTTTGATCAAAGTGCCGCGCTCTCATTTTGGGTAGTACAAGCTCACCTGATTGAGCCTCGCACTACTTATGGCATGTTGGTTGAGTTTTTTTTTTTTTTTTAATTCTATCTGGTGCTGAAGAACAAAAAAACACCTTTAGACGCCAGAAATCGGCCAGACTCAACGCCGCAAGAGAATCTAAAGTGCCAAATTCATGACACCACCGCTAGGGTACGCGTCTCTTATCTCTGGGTGGTGACGTGAGAACACCTGTGTCGCGGCGCTTTCATTTTTCTTTTCCTTTTTCATGTCTACTTTGGAACGCATGAAACGGCATCTCTTGGCTCACGCTCTTACCGCTCATTCACACTGGAAGCGGATCCGCGTTCGCAAAGCGGTTGCGAACGCGGTTATATTAAGATCCATCAAGTGCGCGTGCAATTGTACTGGATCTTTATACAACCGCGTTCGCAACCGCTTTGCGAACGAGGATCCGCTTCCAGTGTGAATGCGCGGTTAGCGACTTAGCTTTGACGGCGTTCGATTTTTGTTGTTTCTTTGTATTTTCATCGTGATCTCGCGCTTCGCATCAGAGCAGGCACACTTCTGCATGCGTGGCAGTTTGAGACGCTAAAGTTAGTACTACCCAAAACAAGGCCTAACAAGTCCCTTTTCGCAGCGCCCCCTGGGCAACGCAGGAGGGCCATGCATACTGACCCCACTGCCGATGCGCCGGTGTCGGCGCCTATCGCGATCTACACCCCACTCCTCATGCGAGCCGCTCCGGTCCATGCTCTACCATGTATTCTACTACACTGTATTAGAACAGCTGCTGCAGACGCCAGCATGTACGGCACGTAGAGCTAAATGCCCAGCATTCTCCTCGATGCTGGGGTAATTGAGCGATAGACATTCAACCCCAAGAAAGGTAGCAAAAAAAACAAAAAAAAAACGTCCGGCTCCTCGCGAAACGCTACAAATAGACCTTCCAAAAAAGCGCTCCTGGCCGGTTAAATCTTCAGTGTTCGTGCGTATGGCGCGTGATTTGCTCGCTTTTCGAAGCGACAAACAAGCGCGTGCTCTGGGTTGAGGAGATCGCACGCTGGGGCTAACGACTTGTAAATATTAAAATGGTCTACATACCTTTCGCTAAATTACCCAAGCATCGAAGAGAATATTGATACCATGGGTACACGTGCTCGCCTTTTCTATAAAACAAGATTCAAAGTAAAAAAAAAACAAAAAAAACCAACGTCCGTGGAACGCGCGTGGGAAGTGTCATTTGTATTTGATTTTTGCTTTCGAACAGTTAGAGCTAAAGGCGTCAGCACGCGCAAGGTGTGTACCTACGTTCCCGGCATTCTTTATGATACTTGGTAAGTCGGCAAAAGGGTCAGTGTCCCCTTTCCTCTGTTGAATTGAAATTAATGTAAGTGCATCCTAGATGACTGTATATTCTTTTATCGAGACGTGTATACGTTTCACGAGTCGAAATCATCGGTGTTTCATTCAACAACCAAATCTCTTTTGAGACCTACAGTCGTGCAGCGCAGGAATCATAAGCAACACGTCCTTTTTTCTTGAATTGGTGAATACAGAGGACATTCACTGGACGCCGTATTTGAATTTGCTGTTCAAAAGGCACTAAAGAGCTCACATTAATAGGCTGGTAGGACCGGCAATCTTGATGGCGGCGAACGCACGTTGCAAACGAACTGTGGAAACTCGCCGTCGGCGCACGCTCTGCAAAGATATGGGCGCCAGTGAATACGGCCTATGGCTAGAGTGGACTCGAAATAATTGAGTGGAGCGAGCTACAGGCTCCGCTTATGCTTTCAGTTGAAGCTCAGAATGTGGAAAGGTTGCGTGGTGGCGCTGCGTTTGAAGTGGCTCGGTTCGCCCGGATTTTCGTCGTGACGTCGTCATGACGTCGCCGTGACGTCATCGCCGTCGTTCGCCGTCGTGACGTCCCGTCGGGTCGAGGACGACGCCGTTTATCAAGTCGTCGTTAACGCGGTCGTGACGTCGCGCGGCGTCGAGGACGATTTCGACGCCCCACGAAACGTAAGACGTCGCTATGACGTCACGTTAACGTCGTCGTCAACGTCAAAGCAGCGACAGCTGCCTTCACATTGACGACGCATGCATGCATGCATGCGTCGTCTCATGCATGCGTCGCTCTGCATGAGACATGCAGAGCTTCAGAAATAGCACTCCGGTGGCTCCATTCATCCTTTCTACTTCACTCTGATATGGCCCAACACATTATTTTGCTGCCACCCTAAGAAGGGTTTGTCCAAGGATTTAAATGGCTGGGTTATGTGTCATTTTTGATTAATTCTAAAGAATCATGCTGCAGGTTGTGAGTTTTCCCTTGGGGGAGTTACCACGTAGGACCACAGGATTTCTGTGGGTCCGTAGAACGACGTGTTTATTGACGGATACGCCCGCACGTTTTGCCCGTCGGCCAACAATGAAAAGAAAGAAACAGTCGGCGCTGCCTATAGACCTTTTTGGTGGACTGGTCTAGGATGCACCTGCATACATCTTAAATCAGCAGATGAAGGAGAAAGTTAGTATGCGTTCCACGAGAAGCCGTTTGTTTTTGTATGCTTGTTAAAATGAACACAAGTATAGTGGGTTCTTAACCTGTCATCGAAAATAGACCTTTCCAGCGCTTATAACCCAGGCCGAAAATGCTGAGTCACCGGGCTGTAGGCGCATGCACGGCGTCCCATATTTCGCGTCCCACAGCCCAGTAGGCAAAGATGGCAGCACACAGAAGGCGATTATCGGAAAAGTCTATAGACAGCCCCCGTTTCCCTTGCGTTTCCCATCAAGAGATGGTGATGTAAGGAAAGAATGTAACGATAACAGTTCGAGACCATCAGCGAGGTGGTCTCCGGCTGGTGTCGATGTACCACAAGCAACACGTTATTGGTATGAGCACCAGCAAGGTATGATGATGTCACTTGCAAACCATGTATACATTGCTCAAATGTAAACGTCATCGCATCATGGCAAAGAAAAACGGATTTGGGGGTGCGAAATGTGTGCTGTAGAAGGTGCGTGCCCGGCAGCAGGGCCATCACAGTGGCTTTTGAAGTGACGTCAGTGCGAGTCATGTACTGAGGACCTTTACTCAACGTTACTGGATTAGCTCAGTTACAGAACGGCCTGTAGACGTTTTTCGTTTACTTTCTTTCTGAGTCACGTGGGCTTGATATCTAGTATGCGGGACGAAAAAATAAGACACTGCAACCTGGAGTGTGCGAGAAAATATGGGTGAAGCAAAACAAGAATGTGTGACAATCATGCATTTTTCGTGAACAGCTTCCAGCGGCGTGGAAAGATCAAAACGATGTTTTACGGATACCACAACCAACGCTGACCAGAACTGAGGACATTCAAGATGGCTGCGCCATTATGGCAAAGGTGTATAGACACGGCTTGCACGAGGGGTACCCCCTCGTGATGCATAATTACTAGCTGAGCTCATCCCCGTAGTGGGGTACCCCCCTCTCCCCCCACGGCTCGCCTCCCGTTGCTCAACGCGTTACAGTGTTTGGGAGACGGCTGCTACGGTAAGTGCAGTGTATTCTATGGAATACGTATGTTTCCAAGCGCAGCGTCTAGATGGCGTTGCACCGTACTCTGTGGAACACAGTTTTGAAACGAAAATCTAGCTGGCGCTTTAAACGATGGGAGGCGGACTGAGGAGAATTAGAGAGGGTACCCCCTTCTGCGTGAGTTCCGCAACTGAGGTAATCCAATAACCTTGTCTTTACTGGACGCCATATTTTATGGCGTCAGTTACGGCGTACAATAAGAACGAGCGTACACTGAACGTTTGCCAAAGACAAGTGCCTCGAGGGTGCAGAATGCGCGTTGCGGAAGCGGTGATGAAGCGTGCCACGAACACGCATTCAACCATAGCCTCCACTATACTCACAAATCCTCGCAGTTCGACTACGGAGCCATAGAGTGCCCGGTCGCAGATTTGCAGTGCGAGGATCTGGTAGCACCGACAATTTCTCGGGGAACCTGGACGTCAGCGCACAGCTTTTGCAGCGGCGAAGACCCGAAACATGGTTTTCAAACCCGACGAGAAAGGGAGCGGTAGCGCGAGGAAAGCGAGAAGCACGAGCGGACATTCCATCGCTCGGGAGAAGTGTGTTTCGGCGTCTCGCCGCAGCGGGGCGCCCGTCACGTGGCTCTGCTCTCATCCGTTGTCTGCCGCTCTACCTTTTCGATTTCAGCGGCTGCTTTTCGTGGTGATCTGCCAGGCTTTGTCAGTATAGAGGAGGCTAGGACTCAACAAACTCAGCAGTGGGCACAGCTACGGTCAACTTTGTATGTGCGGCTGAGCACGTGCTGGCTGCAAACTTCGTGCGCGGTAATGAGAGGACTGATCGGTGCCGCTGGCATTTGCAGGTGACCCCGGACGACTTTTTAATCCCAGGAAGCATGACCCCCGGCACCGAGATCTACGTGTTCGGACTGATCTCGCCGAGTGGGGAAAGGTCCGCACATATATGGCAACGCCGTTTTAAATGCGTGGCATTAAAGCCCGTGTCCCACTAGAGCGTCAGACAGAAACAAACGACAGCGAAAAGCCTCAAACCAGAGCCTTTCGCGATTTGAGAGGCTTTGCACATTAAAGGAGGCTATGCTCAAACACGAGCATCATGCACGCGAGAGTATCTTTGGCAGGCTTGCAATCGCTCGTGCTTACTTCACGAGCACCGAACGACTAAACGCCTGCCAAAGGTACCATCGCGAGCATGCCGCATGGGTTTGAGGCTTGTCGCTGTCTTTTGTTTCTGTCTGTCGCTCTAGTGGGACACGGGCATTATTGGCGACTTTTCATCGTGTGTTTTTGAACCTACTTTTCTGGCGTCTTCTTTAGACCGTGAAGCACCGTGAAAATGTGATTCCTTCGAGAAAGGTGACGAGCGAACCTGCCGTGACAGCTTTGTAATCTAGCAGCTAGATGCCAACGATTTCGCAGCTTATTGATTTTTTGTGGCCGTGCCATGTAGCCCCATTGACGTCACATAAAACGTAACGCAATGACGTCATGTGACAGTGACGCAATGGTGTTAGGTGAAGTGAACCTGGCATCACGTCCCTTGTTACGTGACGACGTGACATTGTCACGCCAGGTCACGTTGCACCGTGACGCCACGTGACTTAAGGACATCAGTTGACACCGTGAGTCACGCCACATTCGGACGTCACGCAGAAAGATAAAGATGAGGCCGCTTATAATAGAAACAAGAAAAACAAAGCGTCTTCGCTAATGATGGCAGAAAGGTTTCCGGGCGATAGAACCAATAAAGCCAGGTAGGTGTGTTAAGCCGGCGAAACCTCGGGCGTGAAATTAGGTGGAGCTACACGCTTAACAGACTGTCACAAATAGGAGCTGAACGATTAATCACAGCTAATGTTTTTTCATAGTTACTTTAGTACTTTGTTTTGGAAGAAGATGGAGACCGAAATGAATGTTTTGCCTAGGATTATCGAAAACGATGCTCCTCGACACGACCCTGACGTCAAGTCGCTGGGGTGGCACACACCTTGCGAGGGCATACGTGGACATGTTTGTGAGCAGCGTGTTGGTTGATAAGGCACCACGTTACGAATAAAAAAAACCGAACAATGACCCTCCTTTGGTTATTTCAACCTATGAGACAGGGCACTAAAAACCACGACCCACGGACCGCATTGGCTAGTGTGAAAGAGGTGAACAACTTTTGTCCCCCGAGATTGCGGAATCATTAGAGTGCCATCCCACCTGCCGCCTTTTGATTGGCCGAACTCGTTAAATCAGTCAAAAACGATCGCTGTCCAGACTGCGCAGTTTAAGTAACGCATGAGCCTTAAACATTAAACTACCCCTTCTTGGATATTGCATTCCGTGCGGTACGAGTCAACGCGCTGTTTACAAAACAAGCTCGTGTTTGACTACACCAGACGCTATAATCTGAACACGTAGCGACAAAGTCAACGAAGGATTCGACCGCCATGATCGGCCGGTTCAAACGCGGCGCCGGCCAATCACGGCTACCGAATTCCTAGCCGACTTTCTCGCCAAGTGTCCAGATGAGAGGCTCGCAGGTGTGGACGCTGCGCGTGTGCTGAAAAAGAGGTTCGCGTGAGCTGAAGCGTCCACCAACAGCAGCAGTATCACCACCGCATCCATGTGACGTCAAAGCCGCGTGCCTGTCTAGTGCGCTTAGGAAATGAAGATTGCTGCCATCTTTTTTTTTTTACTTTCCATACTGAATTTTTGATTTCGCTTAGTGCCTCAACCGTGACGTCATAATTTTGTCCCTCTCCTCCGTTTCTCACGCAACACCCTCCAGCATAGAGTTCCTCCTCCGTCCGGAGAAGACGAGAGAGCGCGTGGCGTTGTCCGCGGTCGCCACGCTGTCTCCGCATCCCATGGTCACCCTGAGGAGCTACGTCCGGAAGACCTACACAGACCAGAGCAGCGGCGTGGTGGAGCTGTCGCCCGCGGACGCCGTCGTGCTTCGGCTCAAGGCTTACGCCGACGGTGTCGCCAAGGTGACATTCCTTCTGTCACCACCTTTCGTGGCCACACCTTACTTGCCTTACACAAGGCTTGTGCGGTACTCTCAGAAGTAATCAAACTACTTGTAATCGATTTCTTCTTGGAATAGTTTTGTAATCATTTGATTACTTTTGGATGTACTAAAGTTACTTGGTAGGGTACGTTGTTGGGCTAGTTGGTTCATCTTAGTTAAACATAAAATAGCGGAATAAAGACAAGGACACGAAATATACAGGACAAGCGCTTGTCCTGTATATTTCTTGTCCCCATCTTTTTTGCGGTATTTTATATGCTTTACTAAAGTTACTTGTAACTGTTACTATTTTCCCCTCCCTTTTCTAATGGCGTTCTTTGTTTGTACAATCTTCCTACCTAAAAATCCTTGAACCAAGACTCCGGCATGACAATGGCTTACCAAAATCAGTGATTAAGAAGACACGCGCAGTTTATAATTCGCTGACTTTAATTCAATAATGGACAGTACAAAAAAAAAAAAAAACTTTTCAAAACGGCAGAAAAACCTGCCGTTTTGAAACTCTGAACCATAATTAGAAAATTATCTGTTACTTTTTTAAGTAACGCCTACTTACTTTTTTTTCTCAAGTAATCGAGTAATCTAATTGAGCATGTTTTCCACCAACAATATTGCAAACGATGACTTTTTTTTTTTCAAGAAACGTATGCGAGACTGCCCCACACCTACAGAAATTTCCGAGTGAACACAGCACGGTGTTGTCGTTTTCGGAAAAGACAAACTCGTTCTTTCGTTGCTTGAGTTCAACCAATTGAGAAGAACGACTCTAGTAGAGTCACTTAGGCTTCAAGAAGCGCAGGGTGCGGCGACTCCCGAGTATCTTATTATCGTTCCCCACCAGCAGCCAATGAGATTGCAGCATTGTCCGATGAGAACGCCGACGAACCAATCACGAAGCAGGAAGTGACAACGCGATAAGCCGCACCTTGCTTTTCTCCGTGACTATACGGGCAGAAACTGAAAGAGAGGAGGAGGAGACGAGATCACGCGGGGACGTCGGAACGCCGAGCTCTGGTTGGAATGATTAGTAGGGGGACCTAGAGCTATACTGCCTTTGTCTCCACAGCACTGGTCGAGCGCGTTCGAATACAAAAGCCAAACGCCGGACGACGGCAGTTTGGCTTTCGCATGCAAACGAAAGTGTTCAGTGTTCTAACGCGAGCGACGAGCGCAGTGGGCAAAAAAAAAAAAAAAAAAAGTAGCCGATATTGTATGGCCATTGATTGGATGGGGGTACAAATCATGCTTCCCAATGGCCGAGACGATTTAAGGAGGATCAATGATTACGTAAGAATATAAAAAATAATATAAAAATTAGACGAAAAAAGCAACAACAAAAACGAACCACATTTTTTACGCGTTGTTGGAAATGCAGATGCTGCCCTTTACTTTGAAGGGATACCGAACCGAAATATCGAGCTCATAAAACAAGGCTGGACGGATAGGCGGGACGCTGCAAAACCCCAAAACATCACTCATACAGCGATATCTCTAACGGATGAGCGTATTTTTGGAAAAGAAGTGCGCGATTGAACACGGCCGACGAGGCCGACGATGTTAGACACGTCACGATTCCCATTCCCTCTCCTCCCCGCTACGTCCCGTCGAGCTGGAGAACCGAAGCGAGGAGGAAAGCAGCGAGGCCGCTTCCCCTCATTCTCGAATTCTCCCGGGGGACAATAACGTCAAAGACCTCGCCTGATCGCACCCTTTTTTTTCTAAAAGTACGGGCATCCGTTTGAGACATGACATATGAGTGATGTTTTGGAGTAGGTAGCGTCCCGTTCAAGGCTTCTGTGGCCTTATTTTGCATAATTTACTTAATTTACTTTTTTCTTGTTTCATGTGGAAACAAAATCGGTTATGAAGTTATAAACACGCAAACGAAATCATATATGGTAAACGAACCCGACTTGTTTGCCAACGAAGTAAGCATAAGGTATTCTCAACCAATTAAGCGCATACAAGAACACCGGTTAAGCCTGAGAAAAACAGGTATAATGTTAAAAACTCGCTTATTCACTAAACGCCTAAAAACAAAACGATCCAGGCTATAGAGCGGAGAATGATTTAAGTACGTTCCCTAAATGAAGCAGGAAGCGATGTAGCTTCAGAGAACCACAAATAAAAAAAAAAAAAACAATATAAAACAGAAACACACCAAGCTCCCGGAAGTTTTGGCAATTAATTCTAGTGCGTTGCGGCCAAGCAGCAGTACCCCACGCGTATTGATCAGTTGACGGAGGCCATTAATAACCGAGGAGACTATTAATTTGCCTCGTCGACGGGGTGCAGCTTATCTCTCGCCCAAAGTCGCCGTAATGACCCCGACAAGAGCGTGTCTGTAGCGCCAGACTTCACGGCGTGCCATCCGTACGGTTACTTTGGCGTTTTCGAAAATAGTTACGCATTTTTTTGTTGCTGTTTCTTCGTAGAAGTGTGTACCTTATAGACCTATACAGTGTACGACAAAGCTATAGAGTGAACAGGATTTCCGCATTTATTTTTCGTTTCACTCAAACAATTTAGTATCGACTTTAATGAAACATCCCCCCCCCCCCCTTAGCTCAGCTAGACTAGAATAATTTATCACATTCTATATATCCAACTCCAAGAGAAAAGAAAATGAAATCACTGATGACGTGTCGCGTCGTGTTTTGTAAATAGTAGTGAAACCTGCTACCAATTTATCGTTTTATAGACCCCTGGGCCCAGTTAAAGCGCGAATAGAACCTCGGCGTCTCTCTCTCCTTCTCTCTTTTTTTTTAATATTTTACTCAACTTCACCGCTTGCAAAAAAAAAAAAGAAAAAAAAGAAGAAATGACATTACACACAATACTTTGTTTTATCTCAATTCCAGGCGCAGCCGACGCTACAAGGTACGAGGGGCGTTCATAAAGTTTGTATCATTGTCACGAAGGAATAAAGATTCAGCAATCAAAATCGAGTAGGAGTTGAGACTTTCTCTCAATGTTCGCCACTGAACGTTACCCACTTTTGCTGGCGATGGCCCACATGCTGGAGGCCATTGTTATAAACTCCTCGTTTTGAGTGTTCAGGAATCACTCCACTTCAGCAATCACTTGGTTGTCGTCCTTGAAATGCTTTCCTCTTGTTTGGCCACACTGGAAGCGTCTGCTTCATTTAACCACAGTGTCCTAAACTGTGGCGATGTCCCCGAACAACGCTCCCAGATTGGAATGAATATATTTGGCATTGCTTCCCTTCAAACGGAAAAGAAACTGATCACTGCATGAGCTTGGCACTGACGGGCGGTGCCCTTTTTGTTTCGACTCCCTAGCGGCGTTCCGCGCTGCTATAAAATGCGATGTTTATACTGTGCGGAAACTAGAGGGACGCGCTTTCATGTTGATGCCTGTTTAGTTCTCTTTTTTTTTCAATTTTTCGTGTCAATAATACGAACTTTATGAACGCCCCTCGTAATTTGACCAATCAAACAGCGTCAGGAGCGCAAGTCATTTGGCCTTTTCTGTTTATGATTGCTTCAGCGATGTTAGAACACGTATAGGACGAACACCAGCGCTTCTGATGCTGTCTGGTTGGTCCCGTCTGCTCGCAGCGTCGACTGCGTCTGGACTTAGGCTGAAACACGAAGTATGGAAGTTGCTTGTTCGTTCTAACCGCGTCACAATCCGAGTACATGCGTCTCTTACGAGCGACACCGTATTGTTGGCGTCCAACCGGTGTTACCTCGGATAGCCAGAGCAGTATGTGGATAACTTCACAGCGACATGTTTTCTATTTGATAATGGCTTAACGCCAGAGGCACCGAAAACTTAAAAAACAACAAAAAAAAAAAAAACGGATGCATGCTTGTTGCTTCATAGTTCGTTCTTGCGCGCTCTTGTGGCTGATGTCTTAATCTCATTGGCTGCGGGGACATGAAAATATGTGGGGTTCTCGCCTGGCAGTTTAAAAACAACGCTTGGCGTTTTCTAAGCTGCGGGTACTATAATTATTGAAGTTCATGACCAAATGCAACTCCCCTTTTATTTTTGCGGTTCTCTCTTTGGTTTAAAAGGTTAAAAAGCGCGAACAAAACAAGGACAATATAGACACAAAGACGACAGGACGGGCGCTAACTCACAACTGATTTTCATCAGTTGTGAGTTAGCGCCCGTCCTGTCGTCTTTGTGTCTATATTGTCCTTGTTTTGTTCGCGCTTTTTAACATTTTAAATCAGTATGAACCAACTCGCCCAAACACAAGTTTTAACTCTCTTTGGTCTCTATCACTAGGCTCTTTTTTTTTTTACTCCTCCTCAATTTATATTTATTTTCCTGATCTTCTCTTATTTCATAGGATGATGTTCCTTCATGTGGGAGACCATCATCATATCCAGTCTTGGGCAGTAACTAGTTACTAGTAACGCGTTACCGGTAACTAGTTACTTTTTCCGGTAACTTTTACCTGTAACGCGTTACTCTTTAATACTGGTAACTTGTAACTGTAGCACTGTTACTTTTTTATTGGGTAACTGTAACTGTTCAGGCCGTTACAGTTACTTTTTTTTTACTATATAAATTGAACCCACTGCCGCGGACATGGAGAAATTGGCATCTTGAAGTATTTTCCTCCAAACTTCTCGCTGACAAAAAAAAAAAAAGCGTGGCTACGCTATAAACAAACAAAAAACAGCCTGGTTCAGCCCACGACCGAGGATGTACGACATTCGAGACAGCACGAAACCGGGAGATAAAGGAAGCGGCGCCCGCGGTGGTAGGGGCGGCAAACAATGTCTGTTTCACCGACTGTGGTTCACTCTTCTCTCGTGCGTACCATCTGTGGGTGTTGGTGGTCGTGCAATTTCTCCGAGTATTCCGTCTGGGCTATGTCTGGGATATGTCCGTGCTGTCGTTTTTACTACCAGTCGTTCGCCGTTTCCTCATCCCTAATAGATTTCAAGAAAGCCGTCCCCGAATTGTGCAGAAAGCCGGCGCTTGTTTAATTTATTATTTCTCTTCGAAGCCGCTCTAGTGAACACGACTTCCACAGTTGGCGTTTCGGACATAGACGCCGCGGTGGTCGTCGCACACTCGTAAAGCACCTGAAGCTTATTGTCCCCTTTCCGCCTATATTCTTTGGAAGCTGCTTGACATGCTATGTTTAGGCCTGCTTCCGAGTAAATACCAGAATCTAATTATGTGACCATTTCTGTCCTCATTCGTTTCGGAGTGAAAAATAAACCAAAACGTTCACTGACGCGGCAGATGACAATTTTGAAAAACGGTTGATATTAAGTTATAACAATTATTGCATACAAATTATCACATCAAAATGCTGAAACGGCGAATGACGCAAAAAAAAAAAATGTAACGAGAAAGTAACGGCGTTACTGTTTTTGCAGTAACTGTAACTGTAACACGTTACTTTTTGAAACCGGTAACTGTAACTGTAACATAGTTACTTTTTCTCCCTAGGTAATTGTAACTGTAACACTGTTACTTTTTACTGGTAACGTGCCCATGACTGATCATATCCTGCTTTTTTTCTGTTTTATCATTGCGAAATCTAAACAACAAATTTCGAGACCTTTTAGTGTTTGTGTCGTTTTTACCTGCTGTCTCGGGGTTTATGTCATGTTCACCACCATGTAATGTGATCCACTTAAATGCTCAGTGTTTATCCTACACTCTAAAAAGAAAAAAAAACAACGTTTTCTAAAGGTTTGCTTGACGCCTTAAGAACTCTTTCAGCTCGTGAAGAACGGTTTCGCCCTAAACACTATCGCCCCCTGGCGCATTATAAATGTAACTGGCCAATGAAGAACTATTTCGCGTAAAAAAAGGAGCTTAGTAAAATAAACCCCTATAGGAGGTATTCACTGGCCGCCATATTTGAGGTCACTGTTTAGAGCGCATGCTCAGAACGAGCTCGCATTAATAGGCTGCCAAGACCGGCAATCGTGGTGGTGCGGAATGCACGTGGCGAAAGAACTGTGGAAGCTCGCGTTCAGCACGCGCTCCGCAGCCGAGCACACAGCTATGGCCGCCAGTGAATACTCCCTATAGGGAGTATTCACTGGCGGCCATAGCTGTGTGCACGACTGCTGAGCGCGTGCTGATGGAAAGCTTCCACAGTTCTTTTGTAACGTGCATTCCGCACCCTCAAGATTGCCGGTCTTAGCAACCTATTATTGTGGGCTCTTTCAGAGCATGCGCTCTAGACATCACCCACAAATATGGCGCCCAGTGAATACTCCTTATTATCCCCGTGCGCGACCGAAAGCGTCGCTGTGGTCGGCCTTCCACGATTGGCCGAACGCTGACTATGACGTCGGAAAGGGGATTTTCATCGACAGAAATAAGAGGAATGAAAGAACTTTAATTTTGACGGTGTTGGCAGTGTTCCTTTGAGAGCGCAATGATTTCAAGCTTCCACCATGCTAATAACAAACACCATCGAACTTGTTGTTTGCCAGGTAATGACGTCACAAAGGGGAACCACAGGAGGGCGCCACCAAAACTTCTCGCCGCTAATAGAGAGTACTCACTGGCGGCCATAGCTGTGGGCGCGAATGCTGAGCGCGTGCTGGCGGCGAGCTTCCACAGTTCTTTTGCAACGTGCATTTCGCACCATCAAGAGTGCCGGTCTTAGCAGCCTATTGATGTGAGCTCGTTCTGAGCATGCGCTCTAAGCAGCACCCACAAATATGGCTATGAAGAAGCCTTTGTTGTTGCCCGGTTAAAAAACCCAACAGTCTAAACAGCTCTGTTTTCTTCTTTTCTTACGTTACTGACAAGTCAGCGAAACATTCGTGTCTCGAATGTCGCGTGGCGGGCTCTCTCTTTGAACTGGTAGCCACGATTAATATGAAGCACAGATGTACTGCTGACTTGTGGCGTAAGCAGACGTGAGGTTTAGTAAAGTAACATAACGCAACGTGAGAAAACGGGGCTGGGTGAACCGGCCTATAGGGAGTATTCACTGGCAGCCATAGCTGTGTGCGCGAATGCTGAGCACGTGCTGATGGCGAGCTTCCACAGTTCTTTTGTAACGTGTATTCCGCACCATCAAGAATGTCGATCTTAGAAGCCTATTGATGTGAGCTCGTTCTGAGCATGCGCTCTAAACAGCACCCACAAATATGGCTCCCAGTGAATACTCCCTATAGGGTGTATTCACTGGCGACCATATCTGTGTGCTCTAATGCTGAGCACGTGCTGATGGCAAGCTTCCACCGTTATTTTGCAACGTGCACCCCGCACCATCAAGATTGCCGGTCTTGGCAGCCTATTAATGCGAGCTCGTTCTGAGCATGCGCTCTAAACAGTGACCTCAAATATGGCGGCCAGTGAATACCCCCTATGCGGCCGCAAGTTACCGGCATATACGTGTTTCGTAATGCGCGTGCCAAGCTAATACTTTTAAGTGGTAGCAAGGCTTCGCACGAAGCAGAAATGTGAAGGTGACAGTCAGCGGTATCTGAACGTAAACGCCCATTCACACAAGAGCGCTTGCTTATGTCGCGTGCGAGGCTACTCCTTCAACCGGTTGGCACGCTTCACACGAAGCACGGATGTGACTCTCGACATAAGCAGACGTAAACTCCCGTTACGTAACGTAATGTAAGCAGACGGTGCGGGGTGAACCGGCTTTAAAGAGACAATGAAGTCGATTTCAAACTTTTTTGTTTTATAAAGTTGTTTTCCTAGTTCCTAGTGACCTGGCATGCTCAATCGTTTTATTACAGTTCTAGAAAGCTTATTATTTCGTATAAAAGGAATCAACAAAACCTAAACTGACATTCGGCTTTTGCGCCATACAACCTCCCTTAAATGGGCGATGCAACGATTTTTGTATTTTGCGCAAATACCGCTTAGAACGAATGCCTGACGTTCATGACCTGTGAAATACCTGTTCGTTTTAAAGGGGCGGTGCAACGATATTCAGTTGGAATGTTTTTCACTTTACACGAGCTTACTGGCACTGGTGGGACTCAAGGATACTCGCACGCAACGCCACTGGCCAAGAAACTCCTTTGTTGCGCTGAAATTTCGAGGACAAAACCGAGTGTTTTCATTCAATCTCTCCTTCGCAAAACCTGATGACGTAGCTGGGCGTTAGCAGTACCGCCCAGTGACGATATTTGAATGCGGCTCATAGATTGGACCCGAGCATGGCGTGGACATTCGATTTGGGCTCGTGATAATCGATAGCTCGAGAAGCATTCGGGTAGTGGCCCGTGTCCAATCGCTGCAATGACGACAACAGCCGAACCATAACAATGTCTGGAACTCAGCGCGTGTCCTGTGTCTTGCCTACCCCAGCGCATGGCTATGATCAACATTGGCGGCATATAATCGGCTCCAGATCACGCGGCCGCTTGTTCTGGCTGCGAGTTGAGGGGGTGAACTCTGTTCGTTTTTCTTTATTTTTTTCTGCGACTTCGATTGCGTGTGGTTTGCGTGTGGTGAAAAACAAACGGGTATTTCACAGGTCATTAACGTCAGGGATCCATTCTAAGTGGTATTTGCGCACAATACAAAAATCGTTGCATCGCCCCTTTAAGCACACGCAATTGAAGTATAGCAATAAAAAAAAATTAAAGGAAAACGAGCAGTGTTCACCTCCTCAGCTCGCAGCCAGAACAAAGGACCGCGTGATCTGGAGCCGATTATATGCCGCCAATGTTGATCCACGGCCGGACTGCAAGAGCGCGCTCTCTTTCTCTTCTTACGGCCTTTGCAATCGCCCGGGAATCAATAGCATTTTTTCTCCGTATGTAGTACACTTGCTTGCCGCCAGTGGCGCAACCACCTCACCCCACTTCACCCCACTCGGAGGGTCCTTTCGAGCTGCTTTGCGCTGGTGTTCGAGCTTCGTAGGTTGTTGTTTTGGCAACGGTTTATTGAACTCATTAGTGAGTTTGGGTGTGACACCTGTGTTATGCTCTTGACTACGAGTAACAGAGGTGATCCTCTGTTCGTCTTATTGCAAGGCCGGGATAAAAGCGGACTTTATTATCCAAATTCTAGGTTCCTCGCACTTCTGGACAACATTGTTGCTTCTTTTTTTTTTAAGGACTGTTAAACACCTTCCGCGTACAAATGTGCACGAAGGTCTGCAACAACTCATTGCCCCCTATCTTGAAGACGCGCCAATCCTAAGTTGCCCAGAGGGCATTGACCGCAGTCACTCAAAGCGCTTGCCTGGTTTAATTTGCAACAAGTTCCTCAGAATACTTCTGATTATCCATGGAAAGGCGATCACGGACAGGAACGAAAAATCAGCTGGATATGTGTACAAGTCCTCGAGGAAGCACTTTAGGCTGTAATATGCACTGTGCGGAAATTGTGCAGACTACTACACCCTCGTCTAGAGCAGCTGACCGACTTCATGTGCGGCCTATGAAATGATGATGCAGACCACGGCAATAGATAGATTGGGCCTGCTTACATTTCACGAGAGTGTACGAATTATTTATCATTTAAAGTTCCTCCACGTAGAAGGGGTCCGTCTCCTCCTGTTCTTGAGTTGCAACAGAAGTCCTGGAGGTAAAGACGAGTATAGTTTTTCCGCAATAGACCCTTTCCGGAATTCAGACTGGCAACTTTGATCACTATCAGCATCTAGAAAATGGCATAGGTGCTATACTAATGGCGGCCTTCTGTTTAGTGATGAAAGAAGAAGTTGAAGATGCTCCTAAGCAGATGATTCGAGGCCTATACATTCTAGATGTTAGCGCGACGTGAAGCAGGAATTGGATGCAAGAGGTGCGTAAGCGTTCATTTCTAACTCGGGCCCAGTCCATCTGTTAGTAGCACACACTCGGCTTCAATGCCCGTTGCTGTTTAGAACTTTGTCAAGACGTCTATGTGGGTTGGCGCTTTGTTCTGACTGGCTGCATCTTTTTCGCCATCGAAACTGGAAGAGATTGAAAAAGAATTGAACAGTGAAGCGCACATTCTCATTTACCGTTGACTTGCGAAAGTGACGGTGCCCGATACATTACTGCAGACCACAGGTTCATCGCCGCCATTAGTACGGTAAAAGTTAAACTGCCATTTGAGTCACCAGATGGCACTGAATTCCGGAAAGGGTCTATTGCATTCGCTGTCTCTACTTACTACTTTTTACTCCCGAATCGCTCGGAGATATGCGTCAAACATTCACCGTTTTGGGCTCATCAGAAGCGCATTAGATAGTGGCTGAGGGTCTAAACGTAAGGATCGGGTGTCAAAGGCTATAAAAATCTCGGCCGCAAGTTGCGACAGCGCTGATATACTCTGTCAGACGCGCTCTGTGCAAGCGGCAAAGCGCAGCGGTAAGGTGACAGCGCCCCCCGCGAATTGCGGCGGGAGGTGGCGATTTCCCCAATTGCAAAGGCAGTAAGAAGAGAAAGAGAGCGCGCGCTTCCAGTCCGGCCGTGGTTGATCATAGCCATGCGCTGGGGTCGGCAAGGCACAGGACACGCGCTGAGTTCCAGACATTGTTATGGTTCGGCTGTTGTCGTCATTGCAGCGATAGGACACAGGACACTACCCGAATGCTTCTCGAGCTGTCGATTATCACGAGCCCAAATCGAGTGTCCACGCCATGCTCGGGTCCAATCTATGAGCCGCATTCAAATATCGTCACTGGGCGGTACTGCTACCGCCCAGCTACGTCATCAGGTTTTGCGAAGGAGAGATTGAATGAAAACACTCGGTTTTGTCCTCAAAATTACAGCGCAACAAAGGAGTTTCTTGGTCAGTGGCTTTGCGTGCGAGTATCCTTGGGTCCCACTAGTGCAAGTAAGCTCGTTTAAAGTGAAAAAACATTCCAATTAAATATCGTTGCAGCGCTCCTTTAAAATGGAGATGACGTCAGCGCTGAACCCTCGGTTTCTGTAGAATAGACTATTTCCATAAAGCCCTGCATGCAACGCGGCACGCGTTGCACTCTGGGAACTAGTTGGCCAGGGAGGAGGGTGGCATGGTTTCGGTTTCGATCGACACGTCGACAAGAGATTATACATTGAGCGTGGACTATTAACGGCCGTTATCTCATGTTTTCTGGTCCCGAGAGCGTCATTTGTGGTCTCTAAACTAGCCTAAATGGCCAGACCTCGAAGCTTTAGCGCAAGCCCGAGATGTATAGCTTCTCTTAGCACATGCTCGTTGTATTTTTGTACTTGAGCCTTTCTATTAGCAGTTCGAGGTATGTGGACGAGTCAGTGCTGGGAGTCTCGACGCTGCGAAGCTCGGAGATCTTGCTTGTGTACGAATCAACAAGCTGTAGCAACCAATAAGTATGCATACATTGAGCTCGCGCTTTTATATTAGCGTTGTTGATCAAGAAGTTTGTTTGTTTCGTGCGTCCATAGACGAAATATAACTTTTTGCGATTACTGTTCTTCTTAATAGGCCTAAGTACGCGAGGTAAAACTCGGAGGCGCCATTGAAAAGCTCAATTTTAACACACTTCTTATCTCTTATCTGTACTGACCCGCAGCACTGCAAGAAAGCGAAGTCCCCAGACTCCCCACCCGCTTGCATTCCGCTAATATGCAACATCGCGTATGCGCATATAGTTATCCTGCAATCGTATGGGCACATTCGCACATACAAACCATTTTAAGAAAGCAAAAGTCGAGCACTTGTGTGAAGAATGTCGCACCGCTCGTCGGAAGTGCGCCGGACGGGTATGAACCCTAATGCGGTGCGCCAAACGAACAAAATTTTTCAAAGCGCATTTGACGGTTGGTAATGGCCATAATATTTGTTATGTGTTTGCTTTCTTCCTGACTGAGTATGCCGAGATAATTTCAGACACACCATTCAGGCACAGATCTTGGGCGTCAGTGAAAGCTCGTCCAAAAAGGCTTAGCGAGGAGTAGGGAACGCTTGCTACCCTCTGTCGTAGCTATAGCCGATCTCAGTGTTTGCGAAAACTTAACCTTCTATCAGCATAAAATTTGAGTGGGAGATATATGATGACACGAGGAAGACATCATAGTATCTTTTGTGCAGTGAATTTATTGCGTTTCCTTAAAAGTTCATGCGTCAACGCTGTGCTCAACGTTGATACTCCTGTGAGAATGCGGCTTGCTTTTCACCCAATGAAGTAACAAGAAGCGGACGTTCGGCAAACAAAATACCTGCAGGGCTCAAGATGACCAATTTTCAGTTGTAGTTCACTGGTACTAGACGGGATTATTGAAATTGAGCTCAAAGATGCACTCGTGGGGTGAGGTGACTAAAGCGCGAAACACATGTACGACGAAACCATCCGATCCGACGTGCGGACTGCCGGAATGACCTTGGGGGGCGAGGGTTTTCCTAGCACCGGAGAGCGTTGAAAACCCTCGCCTCCGACCGTCGTATAGCCTGATCGGACGTCGGATCGGACGGTTTCGTCGTACATGTGTTTCGCGCTTAAGCCGCGTCTTAGTTTGCATACGCACGCACAATATCCGGTTTTTCCGGAACTGAGGAAAGTGCCCCGGTCTTCGTTTTGTATCGCTCGAGAATGAGTGTATTGTACATTCGTAAAAAGTCAGATAATCGAAAACGCAAGCAGCGCGTTCTTTCGCGGCGTGATAGCATGAGACGAAGCTGCTCAGTCGAAACCGAAACTGAGTGGCCAACTAGTTCCCAGAGTGCACTGCGTGGTATTTCGCCGCGATGGGGCGCGTCGGTTTTGGAAGAAGTCCATTTAGTGGTCGTGAGCGTATATAGACGGCGGTGAGCTGTAGCGGAGCCTTTGTGACTTGAGAGCGTTGTACCGCGCTGCGCGTACTGCTTGCCAAGCTACTCCTTGAAATGGTTGCCACGTTAGACACGTAGCGCGATGACCCGGTGACCCGCGGCCATCTGTCGACGCAACGCAGTCAAATGTATTAAAACGTAACTGCGTGTAATGGACCTTTTTGTTTTTTTCGACATCGTGCAATGCCAATCGCGTCGCGAGCGACGCTATCGCATTACGAATATCGTTTCATGTTGCGTGTCGCTGTACGTATACGAAGTGAGACAGAACACCGCGACAGGCTTGACACGGACGCCATCAGCTTTTATTAACCCAAGACGTGACACAAGTGTATGGTCCTGCTCGAGGAGGATCGGCGTAAAAGGCGATGGGGAGACTTGGGCTCGCGCAGGGGCGCGTTTACCGATGTCCTCGTTCCCGCATTGTCGCGCACATCAGTTCAGTACACCACAGGCGCAGAAAGGCCTCGTTGGATAAGAGGCTGAATGGATGTGCAGGAAAGATCAGGACGTGCTAGACGAGATCTAAAAAGAAGCGTTTTGATACGGACCCGAAGGAGTACCGGAAACTGCAGCGAGTTAGCCTGGAACAGTTTCTGCAGCTCCTTTCACGCGTGGAACCAAGCATCGAGCGACAAAACGAACAAAACACAATGGGGCGCCAGTTCGGTTTTTCTCACCAGAAAAAAAAAAGAAAAACAAATCTTACGTTGTTGCCACACTATACTCAGTTTCACCTTATGTTGTGCCGCAGCGAAGGCTAGAAGCGCGAGCTCATAGCGTTGGCAGCAGCCCTTAGTGCACGAGAGCTTCTGCCGCCGAGACGTGCTCTAGAGCAAGGAGCTCGCGCTTGTAGCCTTCCCTGAGGTACATCATAAGGTGAAACAGAGTATAAATGCTTTTCAAGTCAGTCACCGCCCATTTTTCGCAAATAAAAGACGCTCGGCTTTCCAGTTTTTTTTTTTTTTTGTTTTTTTTTTGTAGCGTGAGCTACACTGGCCGAGGTTGAGCAGTTTCGCGTGGCTTTTAAATAGCCGTGCTGCGCAAGCGTGAGGAGCAGTGGCGCCACACGGCGCACAGCTGGCGCGCCGGAGCCGCCGCTGCCGCGCGCTCCGCCGCCGCCGCGCGCGCCTCGCCGGTCTGCGCATTCCAGAGGAGTGACGTCATAGCCGCGGCAGACGCACTGGCGCCGCCGCGTGCCCAGCTGTGCGCCTCCGTTGCGCAGTAGTCAAGTCTGACGCTGCACCGAAGCCGCTTGATAGCGCCTCTCATTTTGTGCGCCACGCTACGTATATCCTGGCATAGCCGAGCTAAGCCACCGCAATTTTTTTCTTCTTTTGTTTTGAGTCCACGCTCCCGCGGAAAGAAATAGTATTTCATTTCTCTTGAGTAAATATTTTTGACAAAATATATACTTTTAGCTGTAAATAATTAAAAACAACTTGTTTTTTTTTTGTTTTTTACAATTTACGTTTGTAAACGAGGCCGATCGGACTCCTTTAACTTCGAAGAATCGCCTGACGAGCCTACATTGATGTCACGGTCCCCGTGAGTCAAACGCTGGATTTTGTTTTCCAAGTCTCGAACGTCGCTGTCATCGGTTCCGGTGTGATTTTTGCTTGACATTTTTTATTAATTTGTGCGGCACGCAAGCGCTACTTTGGGCTAAAACTTCGTCAACGTTACCTTGAAGACATTTTAAATTTATTTGAAACGTTAAACAGAACATCCAAATCGTCTTCATGATCCCCTCAAAGAGGCCATGAAAAGGTTGTTCTATGATCTCTAAATACTACTCAGAATCACCCACTAACGTTAACAACCGAATAAACTTGCCTTAGTTTTCCTTCTAAGCCGCGGCAGTTGGCAAATAAATTCGAGAAATATGATCATCGTTCATCCCCTGAACTCGGAGTCAGAACAAGCGGCCACGTGGCCTGGTGCCTATCCCATGCCGCCAACGTTAATCATGTAGCCACGCGCTGGGGTCGGCAAAGAAGGAAACGCGTGCTGAGCTCCAGGTATTGTTAGAGTTCGGCTATTCCCATCCGCCGAGGCATTGATTGTCCCATTGACTTATACGTAATCTTTCGTAAAGTAACGTAAAAAGACGATGCTGTGTGAACCAGACTGACGCTGCATTCACACTGGTGACTCAACCGCATCCTCGAAGCGGTTGCGAACGTGGTTGCCAAATGATGCAATACAAACTCACGCGCACTTGATGATGAAAATGAGCGGATCCGCTTCGCAGTTAGGATTTCAACGCCAATCTGAGTGCAGCCTTAACGCCGAAATATGACGCTGGGACGTAACGTCTTTCACGTGAAGATGATCGTTAAAACCCAGTCTGTGTGAAAAAAAAAAAAAATCTGCACACAATGTGATTGCAGCGCGTTCTCTTTTTCTCTGCAGGTGACTCTCAACGACAGAATTTTGTCCTTCCGTCAAGAAGCGGACCTCGAAATCGACAAATGTCAGTATTTCTCCATTGTTGGCGATGTTTTCGTTGCTTCCGTCAGCATCTTCAAGCCAGAATGGGTGAGATATACTGTGCGCCATGTGGGAATCCTATAGTGCACTAGTAGAAATTGTGGACTTTAACAACGAACTCTGTGTTAGGCGACAGCTAGCGCGGTCTGACGGTTTCACAGGTACTCGCGCAGTCTCCCTATACATTCGAATACTAAAAACAACAAAAACAACAAAAAAAAAACAATGAATGTAGCCACTGACAGGATGACAACCGCATGGCGCGTCTTTCAGATGCACGCTCTTTCAGAAGCGCGTTCGTTGTCTTCTGCGGTGCTTTAGTTGCGCGTTCAAACTCAAAGCTCATGAGGCACTGAAGTGTTATCGAAAATAGGAAGCTGGCACCGGAGCCGCGACAACAGGAAGACCTCCCTGTTGTTTTCATCCTGTTAGTGTTGTCGAAAACAGATTGAGAACGAAGCAGAAGCTACGCTTCCAGCGCGAGTGTTCTATCCTTTATAACATCTCGGCGTCTCTAGAAAACGATCTGCCAAGGCACGACGGAAGGCTGGAGGTGAAACTTCTCTTCGTTTTCTTGAGTATCTGATTTGCAGCGCATATATAAGGATCGTAGACAAGTTTTTCCCACGCCCGTTTATGTTTTTATTCCCTTCCCGGTGGTCCCTTGAACAGAATGCGTGCTCCTCCAATTGCAAATACTAACTTTGCGTCACACGGACCTAAAGTTATATTCAATTGTACTACTATGAATCTGAACCTTAATATCTGTATTATCAACATTAATATAAAAAAAAGAAAAAGAAAAAAAGAAAGCTGGATAGGTGGCGCATACCGCCGCCCGATTCGAAGGTTTAAGCTCATTATATCCATGCATTCGATCATTTGGTTAGGCGCGAGCAGAGCGATCTTTATCGGTCAGTCGTGTTTCATCCGCTTTGTCACCTAGCTTCCTCGGACTCAGAAATGTTGCACCATCCTGCCACATCCCCACAGTGATAGCGCTGCATAACACTGCGCAGTTTGGTGTTTAAAGAGGAATACAGTATACAGAGTTCTAGCGAGTCTTCCCAAGCGCGCGGGTGTAACCGTCGCATCACGGGAACGGTACTCAAAAGAGGAAAGAGCCGATAATGCTTTATCTACGTTTGGGTTAAAAAAAAAAAAAAGCTAGTTTACTAAAACAAACACAAATCACTGTCCCATGCTTTGCAAACGTGAAGCCTTTATTCCGAGATCTGTAGTTCTTCGAGGTTTAAACTCGTTTTCACTGGGAACTGGTGGTGACCTTATGCTATGAAATGCGGGGTCCCAAGAAATGGTCCCGCGATTTCCGCCTGATGACGTTCATTAAAAGTTTCACGCTGTCGATGGCCGCGATCCTGGCGGTGTCACAGAAGCGGTGGTAGAAGCGGCAGACGCCTGTTCTACTGCAGGTCACTCTCCAGCTTGACAGTCCACGGAAGCTTCGGCAGTCAGTGGTTGGGACTCCGCGACGACAGCGACACTGGCGTTCGCCCGTACTTTTTACGGGGACTTTTAACGAAAGCCACCAGGATCGCGACGACCGACAACATGGCACGCCGACTACTTTGACGTCATTTGCTGCCACTTCGGGAATTACCTTTGGTGACTAGGACGCTTAAACACACCAGTTGGATACTCATTCCAATCACCACACTAATAGGTTTTATTTTTTTATTTTTTTTTAATAAATGAGTGGTAGAAGCATTTTTAAACATTCTCGCCATTTAAGTAATTTTGTTATATCTATGTTTAGACAGCCGGAAGTTAGCCTGCCTTAATGGGCGACTTGTCTCTCAGCTGTAGACGAGAAATTTAGCCAGGGCAGTACAACCGCTAGCCTGGGGTGTTTAGCGTGGACCACGCAGCAGTGATATACGACCGCATACGCCTGTACGATGCTCATCCAGATCTGTTGCTTCAGCTAGATAATCACCTTTTCACTTTCATATTGCCACCATGCGAGTTCCCCATTTTTTTTCGTGCGACTGAGGACCTGTGTTCTCCTTTTCTCCTCAGCCCGACCACATGCACGTAACCCTGGGAAACCAAATCGCGGCCGGTTATCACTTCACGGTGGAGGGCACCGTGTCACCGAACGCTGACAAGTGAGAACAGGCGACGTGAATACGACGCTCAACGCCTCCTATACGCACATTTACATCAAAAACCGTAGTAAAAAACAAAAAAACAAAAACAAAGGCCGTTTTTTTTCGGACGTTATTAATCTTCTCGTTCCAGTGTTGAATCAAGATATATGTAGTTGCACCTTAGATTGGCGGCACGTTATTTCATCGAAACGTAGACGCTTCAAAAATCGAAACCATGGCTTCTTTCTTGGACAACCAAATCTCGCGAGAACTACTTCGTGCAGCGTACGAACAGTGCGCAAAACGTCAGGAGTGATGGAGTTTCTACGTCACTCACCGGAGGCCAGCACGGTGCGCTGATTGGACACGAGTGCTGCGTCAGCGTTCGGCAAGGACTCGTGTCCAAACAGTGACGATACGAGCCCCAGCCGAGCGCTGACGTAGCAATCGTATCCAATCAGAGCCTCGCTCTGATCTCAGGTTGGTGACGTAGAAATTCGATTACTTTACTTCGATACGAGCTGATGAGAGACGAAGTAGACTGCGTCAAAAGGCGTGCCGTCATGATGTTCGTTATGTTTCCGTGCGTGTTGTGTTCTATCATCGCTGGACCAATTATAAACAGAGAAGGATGAGTGACTTGCGTTTTCGACGTTGGTTGGTCCCATTAGCTCGTAGCGTCGTCTGCGTCTGGACTTAAGTGAAACAAAGTATAGAGCCTTGAAAAAAACAGTGAGTGTGCAGGAGAGCTGGTGACAGTTAATCGTGATGTCTAAAACCCTAGACACTGGTGAGGAAAAAATAGAAAACTTTAAAGTCGAAGGAAAAAGGCACAGGAGAAGACGTCTGAGACAGACGTCTTCTCCGGTGCATTTTTTTTTTTTGACTTCAAAGTTTTCTATTTTTTCCTCACCACAGTCTTGGGTTTTAAACATCATGATATAAAGCCTCGTTGTCCGGGAGGTGTTGCCGAGGGTTCAACCTTTCAAAGTGTCAGTCGGGAGTTTCGGAGGCGAACTCTACAGACGCAGGACCCCACCGGTGTTGGCTGCTCCCGATTTGGTAATGTCGTGTCTACATTCCACGTTTTTTTCCTCTTCATATCTTCTTTTTTCAAATTATGTGTATAACACCTAAAAATTGACTCTTGATATTTAGGACGCATATACCGCGTTTGCATAAATCACCTCTATTGGACGATGTAAAATACAATATCTCACAATGATTATTGCGCAGTAAATATTGGGTTCAAGGGAGTGGGCGTCATTGGTCATAACAAAGGTCAGTAACACGACGCACGCTGAAACACGATACAGTATAAGGATGTTAAAAGGGGCGGTGCTGAAATGTTTGTACTTCGTGCAAATATCGCTTAGAACGAATTCCTGGCGTTTCTAAACCATGAAACACTCGTTAGCTTTTCACCTCGAGCAAACTTAGACGCAGAAAAGAATACAAATAAAAGAACGAGCAGCGTGTTACTATTACCCCCTGTCAGAAGTGAAGTGTTACATGTTTTTTTTATCAGTAATTCATCAGTAATTGATTGCTTTCTTACTTCTCTGTCTGAGTAACCCGATGGGAAATCACGTTAGTTTTAGATTTAATAGAATTACTGGCAATTGTTGCTTTTGAGGCAGTTTCGTTGTTTTTTTCTCTTTCCGTCTCGATTCCTGCTTGCGACCGCCACGCCACGTAAGGGCATAAAACATAGCACACGTGCCGATGAGCGATCAACGTAAAGAGCTCTAGAAGCATTCGCTGTGGGAACGAGACCACAAAAGAACGCACAGCGATAAGAAATTGAAATATCGAACACAAAAATAAAACGCCGACACGGACGACAGCAGACACGTGCGTTACGTGTCGCCGGTGTGCACTGCGATCCGAAACGGAGTCTTTGCCTGTGTCGTAAAAAGCGCTCGCTAAACGACAGGTGAATGCAGTGCGGCACGGGACCACCAGGGACGTTTGAACGGGTTTTACGACAACCCACGGGCGAGAAGGGCATGAAGCGCTCGTTAAACACACGCTGACAGAGGACTTATGCAAAAACAACCTCCCGATCATTTTTTTTTCCCTTTTTTATTTTTTCTAGTTCCTTTATTGCTCCCCGTAAAACCCGTCAGCCCATTCTGGCAGTAATCCCAAAGGAGTGAGGAAGACCTGCGTGCATCCCGCAGAATGATGTGTCAAGACGACCACCTCCGACGGCGTAACGCAAAAATGACGGTAGTGACGATTGCTGCTTGCAACGCCGGCGAATCCTCGTTGGGCATTCGTGCAACTTTCGGAGCTGTATAACGTCGTAAGCGCCAGACTGAAAGCGACTCGAAACATCGTATTCGGACACGTCGTTTTGGGAAAGGCCGGAATCAACGACCATGTGTCCCTTAGAGGGACAGCGTTGCTCAATTGAAACGTATCATTCGTACGATGTGGCGCAGCGTTAAATTTATTATGGGATAACCGCCAAAGAATACGGACGGGTTCTCGCACACAGTGTAGCGCCGCTGAATCAGCGGTGCACTGACTGTTGGATAAGCGCTGACCGAGAGCTGGATGCAGCGCTAAATCAGCGTTATATGTTTGCTCCTCGCGACCGCGAGACGTTTTATACATCCTCAATCTTGCGTAACAGACGGAGACCTCTTCGTAAAAAGAAAGACGACCTTTATTGCAATCGCACGCTGCAGCGGTAGTAAAGTTTGGCCCACAGCAAGTTGTAACCTCGCTAGAATGTTTCTGTCTGCTCTCGACATTAATGTATAAAACGTCTGCTCTTTTGTGGGAGAGTCTAGGGTACTTCGGCGGCGTTCTCTACGTTAATCAGTAAACTTAATTAAAAAATAAAAAGACGACATTTTGGCACACTTTGCTTCGATGACCTAATTGTGAAACACGGCATGCGTCAACTGAAACCCTTCGCTGCTGTTTCTCCTCTAACCGTTGAATTTTCCTTATCCGTAAGAACAGTTGCAAACCAGCGGTTATTTACGGGAAAACAATGGGTCATTAATTTCCACATGAGACGAACGTGCCGTCTTTGTTTGTGTTGTGGGCACATGCTTATTGCAAAAGGTATTATATACTTGCGAGATGGCTATAAAACATTTGAAAAAAATGCAATAATTAATTAGTTTACTTCTAGTTATTTCGCTAATTATTACGTTACACTAGTGTCCTAATATCTGCCACGGGTGACAACCTCATCCCGGTAAAATATTTTTGGTTAATCTCATATATGCAATTATTATTAAAACTATAATCATCCGGTACACTAACACGTGCACGTGTGCCGACACCTGGTGGGGGCACCGCGCGTGCGTAGAAACCAGAGTTACGTAATGCGAAGCGTCTGCGCATGCGTCATGGCTACAGCAGTGCCACCGCAGCAGTGTTAAGTCAGAGCTGGGTGTGGATTATAGACCCTTTCCGAAATTCAGTCTGGCAGCCTTGATAACTATCATCATCATCTAGAGAAGATTATGATAGAGTGACACGTAGACTGACACGTAGATAGGTATAAATACCTAGGAATAAGGCTGAATGAGGGGGAAAATACTTAGACGACCAGGAAGAAAATGGGCTAAAGATGAGGAAAAGGAATGCAGCAATTATGAAGCATAGTGCACTATGGAATTACAATAGATATGAAGTTATTAGGGGAATATGAAAAGGAGTCAATGCTGCCAGAGTTGTTTTTTGACAATGCGGTATTATGCATGAAATCTGAGGTCCAGTCTACCCACGCTCCTCTGCCGGGTCGGCAGAGGAGCGTGAGTAGACTGGCACTGGGGGCACATGGGAATGCACCAAATGAAGCAGAGGAGGTAGGTACGGGCTGGGAATTTTTCGAGGCAAGAGATGCGATCAGAAAGTTGAAATATGAACAAAGGTTAGACACAATTGAAGATACACGATGGGCGAGAAAGGCATATAAGCATTTATGCATGAAAAGTCTAACATAAAATGGACAAACCGATCCAGAAAACTCAAATTGAAATACCAGCGGTCCAATGCTGGTGCAGAGCAGACTACCTCTGTAAAAAGGGAAGTAAAAGAAGCCTAGAGAAAGATGTGGGAAAGAATGCAGAGAAAATCAGCTTTAACAATGTATAGGAGAAGAATACAGGAGATAAGAAAGGAATATTTGTATGATAATTCACGGGTGAGCTCGTTGTTCTTTAAGGGGGGACACTACCCAGAAAAAAAATTTCTGCAAAAAAAGTTGATTTTGAAAAATTACCTAAATACATCCAGCAACATCTAGACAGTATTCCCAGAAAGTTTCATTAGTTTAGACTGCATAGTTAATTTTTAAGAAATTATTTTCTGTCCATTGAAGCTAAAGAAAAGGTAGGGTTTGGAGTACTTTGAACGCATTTTTCTCAGTTCCACTTTTTGGTATAAATTCCATTTTAGTCAACCTATCGTTTGATAATGGCAATACAGGGAAGGCTCGTTCTTCACTTTTCCTGACTGAAATTTAATAAGGAGTGCGGCTATGGAATGCTTTTGTCACTTTACAGATGTCTTTTATAAAAAATGTTGACATTTTGGCAAAGACACAGAAGACCAAAAAGTTTACCAATTTTGCAGAAGAGAAAATTTATAGAAATAACTGACTTCTTACAAAAACCTTTCCATAGCCGAACCCCCTAGGCATTCTGCTACATATCTAGCGAATACAAATCTTGAATATTGTGATAGTTTTCCGACGATAGGTTTACTAAACAATGTGGACGAGTTGCTGATAGAAGCTGTTCTAATTTCCTTCTCATTTACCCGACAGACCTGAAATTGTGTTATGCACCCTCTAGCATGACCACCAGCCTACCCTGTAAATTTCATTAATTTTAAGCCAATGGTTCAAAAGTTGACCCTCCTAGGGGGTGTGCCACCTTAAGGCTAGTACGTAAGTATTGAGGACTAGGACATATAGGACAAAGTATAAGGGAATGGATACGTGCTGTGCCGTATGCCAAGGGGAAGGCGAGACAATATAATATGTGGAGTTGAGGTGCACATGGCTTGTTCCCACCCTCCCGGAGGGGTTACAGATTTAGCCGGAGCGCTGGGGTTTGCAAACAAAAATGAAAAAGTGGATGATCAGTGCATTTTAATAACGAAGAGGAGATTGGAAGACTGGTGGAAATTATCTAGGTAGAATTCAATGAAGTGCAACTAACTGACACAGCTGGGGACAGGCGGGACAGAGGAAAATTGGGACACCCTCCCGCGTGGCTCCGGCCCAAAGTCTCCACCCTGTCTCCCTGGCCAGTGGGCACGGTGCCGGGGTAACGCCGACTAAGTTTGACCAGAGGAAAATAGGCTACTCCTTCGCCGGTGGAAGAGGCGGGAATGATATATTTAGTTTTTTTTTTCCCCGATCACCCAAAGGTCTGGTGATATCCCACACCGCCTGGTGATAGTTACGAAATTGCAAAGGGTAAGCAAGTTGGCGAAGTAAAGAAATAATACTTTTGGTTCTTGGTTAGGTGGCGCAAGCTACCACCCGTTTTAAAGGGTACAGCCGTTAGCATCCATCTATCCATCCATTCATTTATCTCAGTGTAGGGCATCTGTGCCAAACTATATAAAAAAAACTCTGTTTCATACTTAGTGTGCAACGTTGTCAAAACTACTGGCGCGAGCGCGTGGCTTCATCTATGGTTTTGTTTGCGCGAGAACGCGTGCAAATGATCAGCAAGATCAAGCCACATGCTCGCGCCAGTAGCTTTGACAGCGTTGCACACTAAGTATGAAACAGGGTATAATGGCGGCCTTTCTGAGACAGATGAAGGAAGAAACGAGGACACTACCAAGCGGAAAAAATACAAGAGGACTGTATGCGTTTCGAGACGTCAGTACCACACGACGCACGAATTAGATACAACGGCCGCGTCAGCGTTATTTCAGAGTGTGGTCCTGTCAATGCGGAGCGCAAGTTCGTCTGCTTCTTTTGCAGACAAACTGGAGGGATGTCAAAACGCGGAGCTCTGCTTGGCTCTGATTAAAGTGTAGTGGGTGGACGTCAAAGCAAGCTGCCTTGAGGTCAAGCGACTATCCTTCAATCAGAGACAATCAGAGCTAAGCGTTCTGGCGCCACCACGACCCCTGCAAAAGAAGCAGGCGAACTTGCTCCGCATAGGCTTGGCACAAGTTTGGCTCTAATCATTTTTTTTTTATGGCGGAAATTTAGTCAGACGCTTATATGGGTCACCGCTTTGTACTGGTCATTTCTTACGCAGCCACACCATCGAAACTGAAACGAATCAAGAAGAAAATATGAGACGATCAAAGAAACAATTCCCCTCTCCAATTGAAGTGCAAAAGGGGACGGTGCCAGATGACATACGACTTCATGACCGACATTAATTGGTCGAAAGTGAAGCTACTTTTGAAGTCACCAGATGACACTGAATTTTGAAAAGTGTATATTTGGTGAGAAGCGATAATATATCGATGCCCGAGGCTGCAGCCCACCCTAAGTTTTGTCAAGCCGTCAGTGACTGTATCAGACGTCGCGGGAAATGTTTCCAGGTTGGCCATCAGCGTGCTCCGCTCTCCGGACGTGCACGACGACGTGCTAGTCGGAATTCGGTGCCAGTTCGAAGGCGAGAAGCAGATGGTGAGGCGCACCAAGCAGGAGGGAGTCTGGCTGGAGGAGCAGCTGGAAACCCAGTTCCCCTTCGCCCTGGGCGAACCGTTCACCATGGACGTGGCCGTCCTCGAGAAGGAGTTCCACATGGCAGTCAACGGCCAAACCCTGCCGCCTTACAACCACAAGGTCTTCTACGGACAGGGGCAGTTCATCTGCATCGACAAGAACGTGACCGTGAAGAACATCCGCGTCTGCAGCATTAGCGTAAGCCGTCCATCCGGGTTCCGGACAGGGTCTCTCAGACAAGGTTCTACAGGGGCAAGAAAGGGATGTCTAAAGCCAGAATCTCGTGAACCCTAGTCACCGACAGCTAAAGGAACGTGGGGCGTGGGCTATTACCATAACGCTTATTTCTTCGTGATTTGTTTTTAGACCTTTTTATTGACTTATGCAACACCCTCACTGGCTGGTGAGTGGTAATAGGACGCTCGGAACTAACCACATCCTACGTTTCTTAAGTTCTTGGTGACTATGCGGAGCGCAAGTTCGTCTGCTTCTTTAGCAGGGGTTGTGGTAACGTCAGAACGCCGAGCTCTGATTGGTTCTGAATGAAGGATAGTGGGTTGACCTCAAGGCAGCTTTATTTGAGGTCTACCCACCATTCTTTGGTCAGAGCCAATCAGAGCTCGGCGTTCTGACGTCACTACAACACCTGCAACAGAAGCAGACGAACTTACGCTCCGCATAGGGCGTCTCAATGTCTTTCTTAGGTTCGTACCACTATTTATGTCACGGGCTTGAGGAGGGCATCAAGGCACCCATTTGTAAGTGTTTCCAGAAGACTAGGGAAGGGTGGTACGTAGAAGCGATAGCACGTGATCACCAAAGTTATATATAAAGAAATAGCGTGATCTGAAATGGTATCGAAGAACCGGCCAAAAAGAAGCAAACCAAGGGTTCTTTCTTGTGGTCCTGAGCAAAGACAAAAAAAGGTTGGATTGAACCACAATGGGACCTGATGGAAAATAGTAACGTGTATAAGTATTATATTTCTATTCAATCAATCCATCGTGATACTGAGAAGGTACCAGAGCAGTCTAGGACTATTTGTTGTTTTATGGCGTTAATAACGTACGCCCATCAGAACAGTTCAAGATACCGCCCAATCTTGGTAATGCGGACCCAGTTAATATCAATAAAGGTAACCCTGTATAAAGGATAATTTCTGGGACAAACTGCGTAAATACACGATGAAAAACAGCGCGAAAAGACAAGACCAAGAGGAGAGAACACCCAGGACAAGGTGCTGACTATCAACGTTCTTATTATAAAAAACAAAAAAAAAAACTTGATCGCGCGGGCATAGTGTCTTCTTTTTTCTTTTTTTTTGCTGTGGAGTCGCTTTTTTTTTTTCTTGTTTATTCGAATAAGAATTAACCCGAAATCCAAAAAGGCCATCTCGTTGTTCCAGAGGTTCACAGTTTGTTGGCTAACGCACGTTGTTTTCTTATTGGCCACATGTTAGGCCTCAGCTATCTCCCTAGACAACTGAGCTTGATGTCTGTACACAATATTTGTGTCTCTGAACCGCGGTTCACTGCCGCCGTCACGGCAGTGCATTGATAAATGGGTGTATGCTACACCTTTTAATGAACTGCGGTGTTCGCGCAGTCGGAAGTCTAAGCATCTCCCAGTTTGTCCGATGAATGAATGAGTGTCCGCAGGAGAATGAAATTTAGTAGACTGTACCCTCTTTGCAAGGTACGAACTTTATGCCGTGCTTGGGATTCATTGTTGTCTTTTTGACTGCGCGTTTTGCGCGATTTTTTTTTACTGCGGTGACAATCCAGCTTAGTTTATTGCGGGCTAAGAAAACAACATCGACCCCATATCTTTAGGCGACTCCGTTTATCCCATGAGAAAGGCGGTGTTTTTCATCATGAATTTTCATCATGAATGTATTTTCAGCATTTTCATCATGAATGAATTTTCATCATGAATATATACCAACTAGCCGAACTGTTCATTCTAGTCGGTGAATGCATGCATTTTTGTCCTATTATAATAAACACCTCAAATTGTGGGCGCTTTGGGAACGGAGGCATCTATAATAGCGAGACGTCAGTGTACTATTTGGCATCGAACGGAGCTGCGGTGTTGATTTACCTACTCAATCTATTCTCTGTCCATCATTTAAATTCAACAAATATAATAAAAGCTTCAACATATTTGCAACATTCGCACAAGTCAATGAGTGTATAGTGTAGCATCCTACACTCGGAACATCAATCATTGATATTGATATTCTTTAATAATACAAACAAAAATAGTAGTCGTAATTACAAAAGGTCTAGTCTTAATTGCCTAAACAGATTAAAAACAATTATTGGTGCCCTGAGCGCATCCCGTTGCGGTATGCACGATGGAGTTTTAGAACGTGAAACTGAGTGTCATAAAAAAGACGCATGTTAAAAACTTTCCGACACATTTGAAAGAGACGCTTGTAGAGAACAAATGGAACTGGGTCACTATCGCGTGAATAATTAAATTCCCTAGAGCTGCGAAAAACTACTAGAACTTCGTAGTACCGCCGAGAGGTAAGCAGCTTCCTCGCTCAACACCAAGCATGTTATCTCAACTCTTTTGACAAAGCTTGCGTAGGTTTCTTCTCGACAGCACAACTCGTGCCTGCATTCCTACCAAAGACAGCCGAGGGGAAAAAGTGCTCCGATTTTAAGCGCCGCATCCGACTTTTGAGTCTGAATAATCGTTCATTTTAACGCGCACTACCGGCCAGAATCTGGGCTGGTCCGTGGCGCGAACCCAACGGACAAAGAGAAGGGGAGATCGCGCGCGTGATTAACGATCATTCTTTCCGGGTACGTTGCCGCAGCACCCGAAACACTGGACCAGCAAGCCCCCGAATGTCAAGCAAGCCAGTCTCATCTTCCACCGCAGCGTGAGTCCTCTACCTGCGCTGAAAATTGGTCTTCTGCAAAACGTGCAGCGCCCTCTACCGGCTCCTAAAAATATTATTGAAAATGGTGGTATCAAACCGGCCGTAGCAGATGATAGGCGAGAAGAGGCGACAAATTGCGCTACCCTTTTCCCTCCCCAGTGATGGGCCGATTGGCCAACCACAGGGAGGGGAAACAAAGCAAAGAGGCGTGAATATATTAAACCACGTCCTAGCGTTTCTCAAGCTGTCTGTGCCCAATCACAGATCGGCCCTAAACCCAATGTGTGCAGGGACAATGTGCAGCGTTTTACACGCTCGTTCTCTTTGGGCAGATAAGTGTCTTCGAGCCATATCGTTTACGGGCCATCTTCATTCGTTGGCTGCGACCAATCGATTATAAAGATAAGCTTTAGTAGATCGTTCCGATACCTCCGAGAACGATATGACGCATGCGCAAAGGTGTCGCTGGAGCATCGGGTATCGTTATCGGAACGATCCACTAAGACTTCCTTAGAGTGATACACCTTCCGTACACTGTGAAGGAAAGTTGTGACGCAGGCACGCTTTAACGATGGACTAAGGGCCAAAGCCATGGACCGCCAGATCCAATCACGTTCCACGCCACACTATGACATGCGTAGCAATGATTAGGGGTAGACGAATAATGCTCCGAACCCAAAAACGCTGCATCATTCCTATAGCTTCGATACTGCAAACAGCCTCTTTTTTGCGAGGTAAAATTGTTGAGTCACTCAGTGCTATTTCGATTCGAGCCACTGTCCGCCCATCCCCATCAGTGATCCGAAACGCGGGCACTGATATGCGCATCAAAGCGCAATACGCGATTTCTAAGTGGCTCGTGATTGGATCTGGCGGTCCGTAGCTTTTGCCTTTAGTCCATCGTAGGGTGAGACGAAGTATATATATGTCAAGTAATTAGAGCGGGCATTCTTACAATTCGAGATATTCACGTACACATATTGCTTTGCTCGTCCGTTTGCTTCAGGACGCCCCGGCGTCAAGACAGATCATGTTGGATGTCGGCCAGTGCTACTACATTCAAGGAACCCCACCGCTTCATTCTAAGACGTAAGTTTTCGCAATTTAATTTTCGTCCCCCATAGGACGCTAAAAATATCCGGAGCGACCACTCTCCCCCAAAGCACTCGGGACAACCAATGGCTGCAATTTATAGAGGGGAGCTCGACGGATGACGGATCTGATAATATGCTTAGACCTAAAAGAAGAGCCGTCTGCGCTGCTGCACTGTGCATGGTGAAACGTCACGTGTTCACTGCCACAACGCAGATTGTATAGTTTAGGTCTAAGCATATTATCAGTTTCGTCATTCGCCGAGTTCTCCTCTGTAGGTGCAGCCATTGCCTTACTACTGAGTGCTTTGCGGGAGAGTTGACACTCTAGATTTCTGCATAATCACTAAAACCTTAAATAAAAAAAAAAATATTCGTTGGGCGTTGCGATTTGTGAGCCTTTTGTTACTGTAACCTGTGATGTTCCGGTATTAGCTGATAAAAATGAATAACGGAGCAAAAAAAAAAAAAGTGTGATTCGTTTCTTGAGCAGCGAGTGATTTCTATGGATGTTAAGCGTCTCTTGAGTTGTCAGCTCATGCAGGCATCCAGTGCCATGATGCATTTGCAACACAAATTACTGCTCTTCCTATCAGTTCAGTCAATCATAGGAGCAAGCAGTATCCAGCGCGCTGATAGTGATGCACCCTGGGCGCATCAAAATGGCGGCGTCCAGAGACGTGTCTTGTAGACGTGAATCTATCTTGGTCTATGATATTTCCGCTGCGCACAAGGCAACATTATTAGATTAGCTAAGTTATGGAACAGCTCATAGACGCTGCATGCACGAGCAGTTCCCCCCCCCCCCCCCCCTCCTCACTCACCACGACTCGCCTCCCGTCGTTCGACGCGCCGGACGGCTCCTATGGCAGCTGCAATGTATTTTATGGAATACGTACGTTTCGAAGCGCAGCGTCTAGATAGCATTGCACCGTACTCTATGGAACACAGAGTTCGTAAACGAAAATCTAGATGGCGCTTTGAACGACGGGAGGCGGGCTGAAGTGAGTGAGGGGGGTACCCCGATCCGCGAGAGTTCCACAACTGCGGTAATCTAGTAATGTTGACAACGACCCGGCATGACGTCACGCTCAGCGACGCCGGAAAAAGAACTCAATCCCAGATTGTCTTATGCACCGACGCCACCGACGCGCTCTCATCCAAGCTCATATCGTCTGCTCGCCGCTGGGTCGGCTACCTCATAGGCTTAAGCTACGTCTGCTCCGTGCCTGCGTTCTGCTTTGGCTGCCCGCCATCGCGGCTAGCTTTCGATTCGATAAGCACACCAAAAAAAGTTATCATGCGAATAAGCATTCTCATCACGGCCGAGGAAAACGAGCGCCTGCTTGAAGCAGGGCGTGCATACAGCTTCCTCAACCCGCAGTGCCATTCTCAGCGTTCATGCGTACACGACGCCTCATACGCTCGTTTTTCAAAGCCGCGCTATGACGACTCGCTCGACGGCGCTACTCGCGCGATGTCGGGAGCGTCCGCCACACACCGCCTTCCTTCTGGTCAGGCAAGTTTGTCTCCAAATCTCACCTTTTCGACACCGATTCAGTGGACGCCGCCATGTGAATATGGGGCAAACAACCGCGCCGCCACGGCAATGCCATGGCAACGCGATTGTTCTCCCCCTATTTACGTGGCGGCGTCCGTTAATTGAGTTCTCTAATCACGATGAAGATTAAACTAGACTCTGGTAAAAAAATGCGAAACTTAGTAGAACAAAAAAGAAAAGGATCGTCTTATTGGCCGCTCCTGCTTCCGTTACACCTCGCTCCAAAAGTTTCGGAAAATAGGGACGCCGCCTCCTGCCCATTATGACCTCTTTGTCTACGCAGCTTCAAAATCACGTTCGCTAAGGGCGACACGGAGAACGCCGAGGCACTGCTGGTGCTCGAGCCCGTCCTCCTGGAGAACAGAGTGTTCGTGTACGACGGGTCTCCGGAGCAGAGGGGCAACGGACTCCACGCCGACATCCGGATCGGGCGGCTGTTCTCGTGCAGAATCGACGTCGGAGTCGACTCCTACAAGGCACGTATACGGAAGATTCCATGACTGGCTAGTGGGCGCGCCGCCATCTTGGTGTCATTGCCGAAAGTTACGAATCGAAAAGTCGAATTGCTGCGCTTCACATGTGCGGTGTTGGGGAGCTCGGGCGACGTCGGTTTGCTCTGTTGGCAGACTGTGCACAACATGCTTGGAAACCTCGCAAACCCGCCAGCCGTCTTTCGGAGATATCCACGCATGTACTCCGTTCACGCCTAACCTGACGGTGCGGTAGGAGCTATGCGGACCGCAAGTTCGTCTGCTACTTTTGCGGGGGTCACGGTGACGTCAGAGCGCCAAGCTGTGATTGGCTCTGATTGAAGGATGGTGGGTAGACCTCAAAGCAACCTGCCTTGAGGTCTACCCACTATCCTTCCATCAGGGCCAATCAGAGCTCGGCGTTCTGACGTTACCCCAACCCCTGCAAAAGTAGCAGACGAACTTGTGCTCCGCATTGGCACTTGCCGGGCCAATCGAACGTTTCACTTTCACATAACCCTGCTCTGTGTGCGTGGGTATATGGGCGGGACTGGGATCATGTGGGGTACATTCCTCGAGCTTAAAGATGTTCTGCTTCATGCGAGAAATTGGAGAGTGACTTACTTGTAAACTCCGTAGCTGCGGACACGGTCATCTGCTAATGAGTATATTTCAACGGTCGATTGTATAAGGCGGTGAGCAAGCAACATATTTGTCATTTCCGTACCGACCCAGCTTTATTGCGTCTGCATTTATGGTTTTCGTGCACGTGCCACTGTATGTGGTAGTTTTTGCTTGTAAACTTGTTTCTTGTAAAAGAAAAACAACTCTGTTTTGTTGCGAAGGTCACCAGGATGCTATTTTCAGAATGTTCGCCATCATCCCAAGGGTGTTCCTCTAACACCCTTAAGGTGCATTCACATTGTTCGTACATGATACAAAAAACACGGGGTTCGCTGCAAGCCTGATGACATAATTATATGCGGACACGACTCAATCATGTTCAAAGCAAGTTTACTACTGGGATGAGTTGAGCTAGTTTTTTTGTTTTTTTTTAGGTATGTAGATGATTTTCTTATATTGTGCACCACAGAAGTTGACGACCAAGCCGATGGATGCCTCAAAACCACCATGACACAATTTGAAAAAAGCTGCATGGGCCTCACTTTCACCCACGAAACTCCAGTGAATAAATCAATTCAGTTTCTTGATTTGGCGTTGAAATTCCAAGCAGGGCATGTCTGTTGGCAATACCAAGCACGATCGGGAAAAGGGTTTCTTCCTTATGATTCCGAACACTCAAAAAATGTTAAGCAAGGAGTGGCCATCGCAGCCCTCTGCGCTAGCCTAAAGAAGACCTGCCCCCATCAAGTCCAACAAAGTTTTGATGCCCAAATTTCACGACTTCACAATGCCGGAAATCCAAAAACCTTATTGGCCTCCATATGTGAAAAAATATGCCGCAGTGTCAAGAGGTACAATGCCCAAAGTGAAGAACAAACAAAGAAAACAAAGAAGCCGTTTGCGGTAATCCCGTACATTCATGGGGTCACCCACAAACTGAAAAAAATAGCAAACCGGCAAAACGTTCAAGTTGTGTGCTCGGCCCTCAATAAGGCTTATTCCCTATGCCGCAGGATCAACCAGACACAAACGGAAAAGAAAGACATGTGTGACACTCGACACAGGACAAAATACCTTCCGTGCCAAAAAGGAGTCGTTTACAGCATACCGTTAACATGTGGACGATGCTATATTGGACAGACCGGGAGATGCGTAAACGACCGTGCACGTCAACATGTGGCCAACGTTAAGAATCTCGCGGAACCAGGACACCTCGCTGCCCATTGTCGAACTTGCAAGTGCAAATTCAAGCTTGAGCAAGCCAGCATCATAGAACACCATAAAAACCAGCTTGCAAGGGAGATGTTGGAGGCCTTGGCTATAGACAACGAAGAAGAAAACTGTGTGAGCTCCGCCTCAATAATCCTGCAACCGCAAGAAAAGCTCTTTCTGAAGGGCGCCCTCTCTGCTAAGAAAAACTAGGGGGGAAAAAAAATTAGGGAAAGGAAAAAAGGAAAAAAATTGATATGCAAAAGGTTTAGTAGAAGAGGAGGACGATTTATTAAAATAGTTGGTAGTCCAGCGATAGGGTGTCTTTTCTGTCTCTCCTTCCTTCATTGTTCAGCTGGTTTCACCCATAATGTAACAAAGCAAGTTTGTTTCATGCTTGTGTATGCACCGAACATATCTGAACAGTTTCTGTACGACCCATGTAATAGGGCCGTCAAACAAAGAAGGAACACTCCGAAGATAGCACCCGCAATCTGACTGCGGCTTTAAGGTGTGAGCCCTGTGACGAGCTAGTTTATACCCTTAAGGGTGTAAAAATTTTAGTGGGCAGGCACTAGAGCACTACTGACTCCGTCCTTCAATGTTTTTTTGTTTTTTTTTTTTTCAAATTGCAGGTGTGGGTGAATACACTCGTGTCCGACGATAACGTGGACGCGTACGAGGTGAAGCACCGGCTGCCCATCACCGAGGCACTCTTCCTCAACGTGTTCGGACACATCAAGAACGTCAGCGCGCTCAAGGCCGTTGAAGAGGTCGCCTGACAGGGTCGTCGAGCCTGTGCAAAGCAGGCGTAGCAGATCGGGCTTTTACGTGTCGAGCTAACTCCACGTGGGAAAGCGGGTTGATCACCAGTGTTTGAGATGGTTTCGTTGTTGTCCATGGACGAAAGCAGGACGAGAGACGTCCTCGGGTCTCCGTCGTTGTACCCATTCGACTTTATAAATAAATTGTGACGCACGGTAACGACGAACGTGGAGATATTTTACGTATATGGTTCGTAACGACAGCCGATCGGTTGTGTGCAATCGTCGTCGTGACTCAGTGGGTTGCCTAGACAACAGCAGGAGTAGCGCGTTTCCGCGGAGGGAAGGAAGCGCAGCAGTGTGACATCGTCGCGCTGGAATGCGACGCAGCGCGATGGTGGCGACGCGCGCTTCACGTGACCGCGGAGAAATTCAACTCCGCGGATGGCGGTGTTTGAGAGAAAATTCTACAAGGTTGGAGAAGGATGATCGACTATATGCAAATGGGGAGCTACAGCAGCCAGAATGCCAACGAAGCATCTTATTGATCCGAAGAATGAAGGTGCCCGCGACCAAAGGTGAGCCAGGGCAGCGCGCCTTCGCAGGGCCATCCAAAGTAGTCAGTGTTTCATAGTTAAAATAGGAATCGTCCTGGCCCGGCGGGAATGCGTGATGCGGCGGAAAACACCGCGGATTCAGCCTCCAATTTAATTTGCAGTATATGACACGGAGCCAACGTTACTGGAGTCTATTCGCGGCGAGAACTTCGGGTATCGCCGCCTATAGTGGAATTTTTGTTTACAACCATGAGTGAGGATACTTCTAACTTTGCTCTTCTGGTGCAAGCACGTGCAATGCCAAGCTTCCATACACTATAAAAATGAAAGCCGTTTACAACTCCCTGTAACGCCGGATTAAAGCGCAGCCCTTGAGGAGGATGGAAGGGCACTGAGGGATAGGATGGTAGGGTACTGAGGGATATGTGACTCCCTGAGGTCACGTGACCTCGGTGGGGGGAGGGTCACATGACTTCAGGGGGTCACGTGACATCAAGGGGTCACGTGACCTGAGGGGGTCACGTGACCTCAGGGGGATAACCCTCATGACCCTCGTGAGGGTAACGCACGTGACCATCGTGAGGGTAATTCTCGTGACCCTCGTGAGGGTAACTCTCATAACCCTAGTAAACCTTGTGAGGGTAACCCTCGTGACCCTCGTGAGGGTAACTCTCATAACCCTCGTGACCCTCGTGAGGGTAACCCTCGTAACCCTCATGAGAGTAACCCTCGTAACCCTCGTAAGGGTTAAGAGGGTTACTCTCACGTGAGGGTAACTCTCATAACCCTAGACCCCCTGGTGAGGGTAACCCTCGTGACCCTCGTGAGGGTAACCCTCATGACCCTCGTGAGGGTAACCCGCGTAACCCTCGTGAGAGTAACCCTCGTGAGGGTTACGAGGGTTGTTACCTTCACGAGGATCACGAGGGTTACCCTCGTAACCCTCGCGAGAGTAACCCTCGTGAGGGTAACCTTCGTAACCCTCGTAACCCTCACGAGGGTTACGAGGGTTACGCGCGGTTACGCCGACGGCGACGGCGACGGCGACGCCAACGGCGACGCCGACGCCGCTCAAGCCGGAAACGGGCGCCTATGGGCTCATTCACACTGGAAGCGAATCCGCGTTCGCAAAGCGGTTGCGAACGCGGTTGTATAAGGATTCAGTACAATTGCACGCGCATTTGATGACATCAAATGCGCGTGCAATTGCACTAGATCTTTATACAACCGCGTTTGCAACCGCTTCGCGAACGCGGATCCGCTTCCAGTGTGAATGGGGGGTAAGAGCTGCGCTCTAAAATTAATACATAACCGCGTGGGTAGCACGTGCACTACCCATAGTGAGGCAGAGCCGTTTATGCTGAGATTTCGGTCAATGGGCGGAGCTTGTTGCCCGCTAGAACCAGCGGATTTCGCGATAGAAAACGGTGTTACTACTTTGTCTTGTTTATACATGAGAAATCGCATAGAGTTCCTATCAGTCAGAACCACAAAATAGCGGACGGAAGTAGTCATCTCCCGGTTGTCAGACTACGCTGCTCTGGTTGCCAGGCTGTCAAAATTGAGCATAGTTGTAAACCCGAGACTGGGGATACGGACAAGGGACAAAACACAGAACGACACGGATGAAGTCTCAAACGCAGCTACGAACTTTATTTCACAGGACAAATATATATGCCACTCGTCACCCTTTGTCCCCCTCTTTTTCCCTTCCTTTTCCCAAAACCCCTACCCCTTCCCTCTTCGTGTTCCCAAGCCCCCGTACATTCCAGTCAAAAAAGGAAGGGAAAAAGAGGGGGGCAAAGGGTGACGAGTGGCATATATGTTTGTCCCGTGAAATAAAGTTTGTAGCTGCGTTTGAGACTTCGTCCGTGTCGTTCTGTGTTTTGTTCCTTGTCGTATCCCCAGTCTCGGGTTTACAACTATGCTCAATTTACACCAGCTAGCCTGCACCCTCACCGTTGCTTCATGTCAAAATTAAAGGGATGCTGAACCGAAATTCAGATTTCACAAAATAGGCTTGCAGAAGTGTTCAACAGAGCGCCATAAACCACGAAACATCACTCATATAGCCATATCTCGAGCGGATGGCCGTATTTCTGGAAAATAAAGGAGCGAATGAGGGAGAATGTTGTACGTCACCTTATCACAGAAGAGTTCAGAAGGAGGAGAAATGGCCTCGCTCCCTTTCCTCTCCGCGCCCTCGCGGAGTCAAAACGTAAAGAAGTGAAAATGAGAATCGCGTGGTCTCGCGTCTTTTCAGCCTCGTGCGAGCGCGCTCTTCTTTTACAAAAATACGACGATCCGTTGAAGATACCGCTTCATGAGTGGCGTTTTGGGACTTGTAGCGTCCCGCCTATCGATTCTGCGTTGTTTTCGGAAATTCGAGTTTCGGTTCAGCATCCATTTAAAAACACCAAACTCTCTCAGTATCAACGGCTCTGTAGTGAGGAAAACAGAAGCGCCCCTAGCGAGCTTCTCAGCGCGAATTGGGTTTTTAGAGGAATGTATTCTTGTATAATTTCTTGTGTTGCCCCCTGTTGTGTTTTTAATACGAACGCCTATGTCAGACAGTACGGAAAAATCAGCTTCTCCATCTCGTGCTCCGTTCGTCTCTCCCTTCTTCCTCTTCGTCCTCGTCTACCAGCAGCCAGGATCAGCTTGTGGACACAACACAATCCCCCCTCGAAGCAGAGTTCAACAGGGGAAGAACCTGTCTGGAGGTTTCTTATTCCTTGTGGACATTCGTGGAGCTGGAAGCGGCGGTTGTGCATCTGCTCCAGCCTCTGTATTTGCGTACTCCACCTGCGCTTCGTGTCTTGCTGGAAGCGTGTCCGAGACAACCTCGACGAATTCCAGCATCCTCCTCCTGACGTGACGAAGGTGCTTGGCCCCTCCGCTTCATGAATTCTTTCAGGGGGGCCCGAACCCTTCCGAGCTCATATCTAGCCAGCCTAACTAATCCCTGATGTTTGGGATTGAAGCAGAGAACTTTGAAGGGTTACCGAGATTTTGTCGGGGGTCCGGTAAGCCCATTAGCACTCGTGCGAGAAGGCCGTAAAAAGCGAAGAGGAAAATGGAGGAGGAAAAAAAGAAAAGAGAGGGAATCTTCTGCCACGCTGAAGAAAATTTTGAGTGCCCTCCTTTAAGCCACGCACGATCAGGCGCGGGTGGGTGAAGCCACATGGCTCGGGGTTCGTGGTGACGCCACTCACCAAGCACCTAACACTTAAGGTGTAGGCGCCCCCTGCGGGGGAGTAGGATCATTTCTGCTATAATCGTAGGAAAGAAAAGCCAGGATCAGACTCTCAATGTTTACGGTGTTGATTTAGGAACGTGATAACAAGGCTTCCACCGCGCTTTTTACACACCGTCCAACTTGTCGCTGGCTTCTAATACAGGTTGTGACGTCAAGGATAGGAACCATAAGAGGGCGCCACCGAAACATCTCGTCGCTAAAGGTACCAACCGAAATGCCACACCGAGACTCTTCGCTAATGTGAGATGAGAAGCAATAAAGTGAGAGAATTTATCACATGCGCAAACAAGCCCCGTAGATTGTGCACTCTCTTTAGTAGGTGAGCAACATCTCGGCCATTGCTTTTGTTTTTTTATTGTAGCATCTTTGATGGTATTTAGTCGACAAAACCAACGTTCCCTTCGAGATATCTCCGCTCCCCTTTCTCGTAAACCAAATAATTATTAGTAAAATAAAAAGCTTTTTTTTTTTTTTTTTTTTTTTTTACAATTCTGTCTAAAAGCAAGGCAGCCATTGTTACAACTGGCAGGCGACGCCACCGCAGCCTCCGTTCCGTGCCATCTTCGGATCAGAGTTCTCTACATGATAATCATTGTGGCTCTCCGCGCAAAAAGCAGACGGCTTTGTTCGCCGTCGAAACAGTCTATTTAACCGGTATTACAGTTTTAGTAGACTGTTCCGATACCTGCGATATCCCCGATAACGACACCCGATAACTACACGATGCATGCACAAAGGCGGTGGCGGAGCATCGGGTATCGTAATCGTAGTCATCGGAACGATCCACTAACACTCTCTATCGGAATGGTATACAGAATTTATTCGGTATTGAAACGGTATGTTTGGCCATCGAAGAAATACCTATACGCCTCTGTAAGGTTTTTCTGCCGCATACTCAATCACAGATAAGTAGCATTCCGAATTTGTGTTTATTCGCACAAAAAAAATGAACCAGATGAACCTTCTCTGCGGGCATCTTTAATATACGCTGGTTCCCCCGTTCGGCGACCGCCAATCTCGCCCAAGAAGATAAATCGACCGAAGTTTTCGTGGCGTCTCCATCCAAGCGTATCTGGATTTCTCTTTTCCCTCGCCACTTTGGGATGTATGGCCGCAGGTAAATACGCCGCGTGTCGTATTCAAATCCGATTGATTTGAAAGTCTAAGCACGGGCCGTCCCGACGTTTTTGTACGTTTCGTTCTCATGGCGCTGGAAGGAGTGCCGGTCTTTGGGCCGAATACAGCCATATAAACGGGGAAAGAAGTTGCGATGACGAATCGAAGAATATTTTGGCAGGAGCGGGAATCGGGTAGGGTGCATCGTTTGAGAAACGTGCGAGTCCGTGCCTGTGTCTTCATTCGTGTATTTTCCTCTCGCGTGCAACGTCATCTTTAGTTTTAGTTTTTTTTTTTTTTAGACCTAGAAATATACGGGTAACGGTTCTGTTCACCGGGATGAAAAATCTTTCCGTAAAGAACTCTAGTTTTCGATGAGGAGGTATCTCGAAATACCGGTGTCTTATTTCTAAGGTCCTCACTTAGATAACTTTTTTTTTAGACTATCTCTGGTTACGCCGTTGAGAAAGGAGAGATTCCAGTCTCTTCTGTATACTTCAAATCGACTTGCGCCCGGTTTGAACGATATACCTTTTTTAGAATCAAAACAATCCTAGCGCCGTAATCCCGCGCAAAGCACCTTGGGAACTCGTCGGCCACTAAGTTTCAGCTTCGATTGGGCAACCAGACTTCACAACGCCAAGTTAAGATCAAATGCAGAGCTTGCATGTCGATATATATGACTTTACTTAAATTTATAATATCGTAGGTGTTGCCTACCGATACGGGGAATGCTGGGGACAC